>AWOL01S0041826.1:81384-206755 GCA_000715115.1 Nicotiana otophora | reverse complement strand
GGGGGGGGGGGGAGTTGTTCAAGGTTAGAATGATTAGGGTTAGTGGGAATAGGGGTGGCTGTCTCTAGGTTAATCTTTAGGAGATTAGATATAGGTCGATGATCTTTGAGATCAACGATCCTAATAATTTGGGATTAAATTATTTTATGGTCAATTTTGTGTCCGTTGGATCCTTGTGATCCAACAGTTAGGATTAATTATTTTGGGTATTTTAAAAATTAAAGAGAAAATAGATTTAAAAATCATGGGCCGTTGATCTAAGAAACGGACGACCCAGATGAATTGTGTTTGTTTTGTGAGTGTGGGAGACAGGTGATGTGGCAAGCCCTGATTGCTCTAATGGTGATGGCAAGGGTTGCCACCTTGGAATGAAGGGGTTGTTTGGACCGAATATTTTCGGACATGGGTCTGTATATTGGGCTAGAATTAATTTTAAAAATGGCCAATATGTTGTTTAATTGAAGAATTGTAATCATAGCCCTTTGGCTTTTAACCCTTTTGAAATTAATTTAAATAAACTTAGTTATTTTCGATAAAATATAGTAAAATTATAATTATCAAATATACTACTAATTATTGTAACTAATTATTTATACAATACATTGATTTCTAAATTGTAACATTAATTCTGAATTATTAGAACATTAATCTAATTAATTAAACATTAAGGAGTAATTCATTAAATTAATCTTAAAGCCTATGTAACTTGTATGAAAACTATTTTAATAATATAAAAATAGTAAGCATGATATATTTAAATAATTATAACATCGAATTATCAATTTCAAAAATACTAATACTAAATAAATTTTGTAAAACTAAGTATTATTTATTGAAAATATTTTCAAAATATTCATTGTAAATTATTAAGTATAAATAAATTAATTTTAAAATGGAGGGTCAAAATTGGCCGTCAACAGTTGTCCCTCTTTAACCGGAGACAATAAAAATATTTTCGGGCAAAGAAATTAAACCAAAGCCAATTTTGTACCGACTTTAGGCATACATTGCAGAAATGGCACGTGGATTAAGGAAGATTATGAGTTATAGGATTAGGAGGATTATGAGTTGAATTGCTTACATACCTCGGTCTTAATGAGGATCAGGCCTCATGTAGTTCTAGAGTGAAGATTTTGAGGAAGCGATGCTTACAGGAATTGCCCCAGTATCGTATTATGACGATATTGCGAGACGGACGATTCGGTACTCATGATAGCTTTGAATTTGCGGCTTCACTTGAAAGATTGGAAGAATTAGAGTTCTACTGATCGTTTTGAGTTTGATCTCGGATCTTTGGCCTATTAATGAGTTTGTTGTCACTTATAGCATTGTAGCTTGGTTTGCTGCTTAGAAGGAGTTCACGTTGTGATGTTTGTTCCTACAAAACGAAATACGCACATACCCATATATTGGAATACAGAATATGTTAAGATGTGATGTAAATGATGCAGGAATGATGATGTCTAGGTGCCGGCTAGCCGTTATTCAGGATTGGGATGATAGGATACTTGAATCTGACTCTATTGTTAGCCGGGCTGTGTACCGCTCTATAACTGTCGGAGCATTAAGTCTCCTCATGTTGGGAGTAGTTTACTTGTAATGTAGAATGCATCTCTGCTTGCTGAGAGAGGTTGAATTGAAATGTAAAGTATCTCCGCTTGATGGGCGTGATTGACTTGTAGAGTGCATCTATTCTTTTTGGGAGAGGTTGCATTGAAATGTAAAGTATCTCCACGTGATGGGAATGATCATACTGAAATGTAAAGAAACTCCGCATGATGGGAGTTTCTAACTTAAAAATCTACTCATGCCTGTAAGCTGCATTAGCAAAACGTCAAAATATTCGAGATAACAATAATAAAAAAGGAGCATGCCCAAGAGATACTCTTGACTGCGGTATTAAATTATGGGTGCTGATTAATAGAACGTTGGTGACGAGGTTTGCAACTATCTACTCTGATCTCTGATGTGGAGGAGTGGCGGTGCGGATTTCTCCTATTAGCGAAGCAAACAATTTGCTATATACATGATTTCAATTGGCGAAGCCGACGCTCGATTTGTACAGGGCACTCCGATCGATTGAGCTGACGATTTGCTATATACAGGGCTCCAATTGGTGAAACCAGCAGCTGTATTTGTACAAGGTGCTCCGATTGACTGAGTTGGTGGTTTGCAATATGCAATACACTTTGATTGACAAGGCCAATGGCTCGCTATTTACAACATGCTATGTTCATTTGGGGAAATAATTTGCGATATACAATATGCCTCGTTCACGTCAGCAGCCTGGTTCCGAAATACCTTCAAAGGATTCGGGAGTTAGTTTTAGTTATATAAGGAAAATTTGAATAAGGAAACAGAGATGATAGTTATGAGAGAGTGGTAGATCCGTCATTTCCCCAGTATGTTCAGGTGCATCTTTATGTCTTGTTGGTACCGCATTCAAAGGAAATTTCTTAGTAGGGAGGGGGGTGTTGGTTTGTGTCGACCGTTGTCTTGGCCTATCCTCGGTCCTGATGAGGTTACGCCATGAAGTTTGGTAGGCGGAACGAATTATGATATATTTTAGAAAATATTTTGAAAAATCTTTGCTTATGGTAAATGTTGTCGTTCCAGATTATGACATGTTTTAAAAGTTCCTCAAACACGAGCGTTGTGTATTGAAGACTCTATCCCATTGATATCAATCCTCCACGATGCTCTTGACGATGTGGCTTTTTGCCATTGCGATTGCATCCTAATCTGAACTAATGCATTACAAATGTTTTCCTAGGGTTATGACCGAACCCTTTCAGGTTTCCTACGTATTCAAAACGGAATCAAGTCAGAATATAGTTCGTGGATAATGATAAAGAAAATATGATAAGTATGATCGAGCCTAACTCAGACAACCTACGTATCCAAATGAAATCAGGTCAAAACATAGTTCGATTACAACATATGCAAAATGATGAGATTGAATAATGAAGTGGCCGAGTCTGACTTAGACTGCCTACTATCCAAATGGAATCAAGCCAGGACGTAGTTCAATTACGAAAGCTGACTGAATCTGATGTGGATTGCCTACATATTCCTTCCAAAAAAAATCAAGTCTTGGCGTAGTTCCGACTACAATACAAAATGATATTTGGATTTTCTATTACAAAGAAAGGGGGAGAAAGAGAGAATACTGAACCATACGTGGGTTGCTTACATATCCCTCCATGGGAAGTCAGGTCGAGCGTAGTGTTGTTACAACCAAACCCTAACTCTATTATATTCAAACATAGTATCTCTTAATTGCGTCTAAGTTGATAGGCTTCGTGATGACTCTTCCGTCCATCTCTGTCAAGATTAGAGCTCCTCCCGACCACGTAAGGACCTTGCCAATTTGGTGCAAACTTGTTTTTGGCTTCTTCTTCATGAGGGAATACTTTTTAAAAACCAACTACCCTAGTATAAATGGGAGAGGCTTCACCCTTGTTTTCAAAACCAACTGACCATGGCATACTGCGTCCATTCTCTTCTCATTAATGAGCATGAGTTGCTTCTGCCCGACCCGTATCCACTCTACATCATCTAACTTGGCTTCTTGGATGACTCATAAAGATGGTGTCTCGCCTCTGTGGGTATCACAACTTCAGTTCCTTATACCAACATATGTGGAGTTGCCCCAACAGATGTCCTCATAGTTGTACCATAACCCGGTAAGGTGAAGGATAACTTCTCGTGCCATTGCCTATGATTGTCCACTATCTTTTGCATAATCCTTTTGATGTTTTTGTGGGCTGCTTCAAGTGCTTCATTCATTTTCAGTCTGTAGGCTGTAGAGTTGCAATGGAAAATATTGAACTTCTCGCAAATTTTCCTCATGAGATCACTGTTGCAATTAGCTGCGTTGTCAGTGATGATTGGCTCGGGTATTCCAAATCGGCAGCCTATGTTGTTATAGACGAAATTTGCCACTACTTTCTTTGTGACGGCCTTGTATGTAGGTGCTTCGACCTATTTGGTGAAGCAATCAATGGCTACCATGATGAAATGGTGCCCATTTGATGCAGCAGGCTCTATAGGTCCAATCACGTCCATGCCCCAAGCGGCAAATGGCCAAGGTGAACCCATTAACTCAACTCATTAAGTGGAACCTAGATAAAATCCCTGTGGATTTGGCACTGGTGACACTTCTACAAATAGCGGATACTATCACTTTCCATGGTCATCCAAAAGTATACGGCTCTTTAGATCTTCTTGGCTAAGGTGAAGTCGTTCATGTGGGGCCCTCACGTTCCTGCATGTATTTCTTCTAACAATCTGGCAGATTCGGTGGCATCTACACATCTTAACAAACCCAAATATGGGGTCCTCCTATATAGGAATTCCCTATTGAGGAAAAAGTGATTTTCTAGCCTTCTAAGTGCTCACTTTTGACTATTAGTAGCGTTCTCTGGATATTCTCTTGATTTAAGGAATCTTTTGATGTCGTAGTACCACGATTTACCATCTGGCTCTTCGTCTACATGAGAACAATACACTTGTTGATATCTGATCTCTATCTCAATAAGGTCAAAGTAATTCTTATCTGGATTCTGAATCATGGATGATAGGTTTGCAAGAGCATCGACAAACTCGTTCTGGATCCTAGGAAATATGCCTGAATTCGATCTTTGTGAAATTCTTGCACAAATCCTTTACATAGTGCAGGTATGGAAGGATCTTGACATTCTTGGTAGTCCATTCTCCTTGAACTTGATGTATCAGTAGATCATATTCCCCTATGACCAAAAGCTTCATGATGTTGATGTCGACCACCATCCTGATCTCGAGGATGCATGCTTCGTACTCGGCCATATTATCGGTGCAATGGAAATTAGGACTGTCCCAATCCCTACTCCTTTGAAATTTTCCGCTACATCAAAGAACATTCTCTACCCTAAGGTATGACTCTGCAATATCTTCTCCGCTGAACAACACCTCCACGTCTATGAAGTACGTAGTGAGAAGCTCATAATCTTTGACCACTAGATTCTCTTCGAGGTGGTCGGCTAAAGCTTGTCCTTTGATGTCCTTCTGCGTTATGTACACAATGTTGAATTCGCTGAGAAGGATCTTCCATTTGGCTTGTTTTCCTATAGGCATCAGCTTCTGAAAGATATACTTGAGCGGGTCGAACCGGGATATTAAATGTGTGGTGTATGCTGACATATAATGCCTCAATTTCTGGGTGATCCAAGTCAAACCACAGCAAGTGCGCTCTATCAAAGTGTATTTGGCCTCTAACTCTGTGAACTTTTTTCTTAAGTAGTAGATGACCTGCTCTTTTCTCCCGATTTCATCATGGTTTCCCAACACGCATCCAAATACATTATCCATGTCTGACAGGTATAACAATAGTGGCTTCCCCGGCTCAGGAGGAACCAGTACTGATGGATTTGACAAGTACTCCTTAATTCCGTTGAAGGCTTTCTAACACTCTTTGTCCATTTTGTAGCTGCATCCTTCTTTAGCATCTTGAAGATAGGTTCACCAATTACTGTAGTCTGGGCTATGAAACGACTGATGTAATTTAGCCTACCCAGGAAACTCATCACATCCTTCTTACTCTTGGGCGGTGGCAACTCTTGAATGGCTTTGATCTTTGAACTATCTAGTTCTACCCCTTTCTTGCTTACGATGAAACCTAGTAATTTTCTAGCAGGCACTCCGAATGCACATTTTGTAGGATTCAGCTTCAAACTATACCTCCGCAAACATTTGAAAAACTTCTTCAGGTCATCCGAATGTTATGAACTCTTTCGAGACTTGATCATGTCATGAAAAATGGTTGTCATAGCCCTCGTGTAAGTAACGCCAGCATTTTTGATGCCAAATAGCATGACTCTATAGCAGTAGTCTCCCCAAGGCATAGTGAACACCTTTTTTTTCATCCTCTTCGTGCATTAGGATCTGGTGGAACCCGGCAAAACAACCCACGAATGACTGCAATTCATGCTTCGTGTAGTTGTCGGTGAGGATATGAATATTTGTTAAAGGGAAATCGTCCTTCGAGTTGGCCTTGTTGGGATATCGATAATCCACACATATCCTGATCTTCACATCCTTCTTGGGTACCGGGATGATATTTGCCAACTATGTGGGATAATTGGTGACCCTTACTACGTTCATGTCTATTTTCTTAGTTATTTATTCTTTTATCCTCAAACTCAAGTCTAGTTTGAACTTTATTGGTTTTTGTTTGACTGACGGTCTAGCCGGGTTGGTAGACAATCAATGCAAAATGATGTCAATGCTTACCCCAAGCATGTCACCATACAACCATGTAAACACATCTATGTATTGTCATAGGAGCTCGATCAATTCTTCCTTCTGTTGTGCTTCCAGATGGATGCTGATTCGGGTTTCTTTTAAATCTTCTTCGCTTCCCAAGTTGATCAGTTCTGTCTCTTCTAGGTTAGGCTTTTTATCTAGCTTTCCGGTTGTTCAATCTCTTGTGGGAGATTATCTGGCATCATGCTTTTGTCGTATTCCTCATAATCTAGATCGCTTTCCACGAGGGTTCTGTTACATGTCATAATCGCGGAATGCGGATTTTTATTGTTTTCATTACCGAAAAGAAAAACTATGTATAAATGAAGCGATAAGTAAATTTGCACTAATTTAAGAAAGCATTTATTTTATTTTACTGAGCGTTCAAAAAGGTAAATGACAAAAAAGTACAGACAAGGTTCAAGCCTCAATTGACCGTGCATTCTTTTCAAAAGTTTTACAATTCCACACTACTAAGACTTCCGGCAAACCAAAGATGGGATGGCGGTCTAATTCTGCAGGTCCTCTCCTAGTTCGGCATTTCAAATGGTCGTTGTCTTGATATCACTTTTGTCATAGAATTCCTTAATCATGGTCATAAACAGCCTTCCCCTTCCATCGACGATGTCGTCCTACGGTGTTGCGCTCTGACCTATACCAGAAACACGCTCTGGCACAAACACTTTCTTCCCGAATCTACCGGTATAAGTCTTTCTAGTGAGAGGCTGATACCCTATTTCAGCTCTACCTTTCTGCCCACTTGGCTCTATTATCCCATCTGATCGGACTCCCAGCGCGATTCCTGGGGTTTATCCGTACTTTATCATTTCTCTCATGGCCATCTTTAATCTATAAGGTGATTGCATTCCCGGGTGTTGCTTGGTCTCTTCTCTTTTTGTGGTCTGCATAATCTCAACTGCATAGAAAGCGACCTTGTCTAATCCCTCTATGAACGGAACTGCATGCCCAAATAAGTTAATTGTCTCCATTCACTGTGGATTACGATCTCTTGACAACCCCATTCAAACTTAATGCACTGGTGTAGGTAGATGGGACTGCCCCTATCATGTGTATCCAAGGTCTTCCTAACAATAGGTTGTTTTAAGATGAGATATCCATCACTTGGAATAATATGGAAAACTGAACTAGTCCAATTTGCAAAGCCAAATAAATATCTCCAATGAAGTCTTTCTGTGACCCATCAAAAGCTCTTACCCTCACATGGATTTCCTTTCCCTCTATCAGATGGATACCCAACTCTTGTTTAGTAGAGAGTGGGCAGATATTAACTCCTGATCTCCGTCAACAAGTACTCAGGACACCACCTTATCTCCATATTTGACAATGATGTGTAAACCTTTGTTGTGACCCAAGCCATCTGTAGGAAGTTCATCTCTTCGGCAGGTGATCATATTTGATTCGACCATTTTTCTAATGGTTACTGACAGTGCCTCGCTGGTGGTATTGCTCTGCACGCTCACCCCCGTTTAACACTTTCATCTGGAAATCTTTATGACTGTCAGAACTCATTAGTAAATCCATGATTGATATTTACGCTGGGGATTTCTTCAAATGTTCCTCCACGGAGTATTCTTTGGTTGACATCTTCTTCCAGAATTCCGCGGCCTCTGGATCTATTATATTCCTTTTCTGAATCTGTTCCCTTCCTAGGTTTCCTCGGTTTACATCCTCATGAGCGTAACACTTCCCTGATATGGTCATTCTATATCCGTCATCTTGGCCTTCCCTTTTTGTTGATATGTCCACGGGACTGTCTTCTATTTCCCATCCTCTTCATCCCTAGTAGTAGCGGTAGACTGTTGCTGGTAAGTCTGGACCATCACCGTAGGTTTTTAACTATATCGTGATCATTGGAGTCCTTCGAGGTGGGGCCCTTGCAGCCTCAGCGTTTCCTATTGTGATGATGTTTCCTTTCAAGTCATACTCTTAATCCAGTGTGATCATATTAGCTCCTTGATTCTGGTGATTTGGCAGTGCGTTGCGGTTCTTATTAGGTGGATCTGGGGTGCACTGAATGGCTCCACTTTTGATGAATGAATCAATTTCATTTTTCAGTATGAAACAATCCTCGGTATCATGCCCCGGTATGTTTGAGTGGTACACACCGTTTGGTTGCATCAAAGTATTTTGCGGGATACTCAGGAACACTTCCTTCTATCAGATGTATCAAATATGTTCTCCTTAGTCTTTCAAATAATTGAGCCGGAGCTTCAGCAATCGGGGTGTAGCTTCCGTGACCTCTCTTTTCAAAATTTAGGCAAGGTCGGATTGCATAGGTGCGTCGGTTTTGATGAGTGGTAGTTTGAACTGGAGCATATGGTCGTGGTGGATTTGTATTTGTATGGGCTCGAGGTGGGTTATGTGAAGTTGGGGATTGTAATAGGGTTGTGTGTTGTATACTGAAGCGTAAGAATGTGGGTGTAGGGAATGGGTGTTTGGAGAGTAGGAGGTGTTTCCATGATGTGGATTAGACTGATAATAGGGAATGATTGCTGATACCTCTTTCTTTTTCTTCTTTCTGCTACCTATTGATCCTGATTGGATTGCTTTACTAGCTACTTGTAATGCGGCTATAGATTGTACCTTGCCGAACTTTATACCTTCTTCTAAAAAGTCTCTTATTTTGATCAGCTTGGGGAATTTCTGCCCCATCATGCCCATTAGTTTCTCAAAGTAGATCCCTTCTTGAGCCTTGATGAAATACATAGTCAGCTCACTGTCATCTAACGGGGGTTGTGCCCTAGCGGCCTCTGACCTCCATCGACGTGCATATTCTTGGAATGATTCAGACGACTTCTTCTATAAGTTTACCAGTGCAAACCTATTGGGGTAATATTTTTGTTGAACCGGAAGCGATTCATGAAATCCTCTGCCATATCCTACCATTCCGTCTGGTTTCGGGGATCTTGGCGAGTATACCAAGTAAGTGCTTCCCCTGTCAAGCTCCTTATGAACTGCTTCATCCTTAACTTCTCGTTTCTTCCTACTCCAACTAGCTTATCGTAGTAGGCTATCAAGTGTGCATCAGATCGCCTATCCCATCAAAGATATCAAACTTTGGAGGCTTGTACCCTACCGACATATTCACAACAGGATGTATACATAGATCCTCATAGTCTAAACTTCCACTCCCTCGAGCGACCTGGAGGTTCTTCATTTATTTACTCAATGCTCGTAATTGTTCAGACACTGATTCCTCCTCCTCATACTTGGCTTCCCTCTCTATTTCAACATATTGATCAACTTGTTAAGGCTTTCTGACCGTGACAGGCACTGTGAAAGTGGGTTCTTAAATGGCATATACGGGAGGAACATATCACTCATGTACAGTCGTATGTGCCGCGGATATGTGCTGGTTTTGGTTAGTGGTGAAGGCGACGCCATCCCGAGGAGGGATGTGAACAGGGTTTTTGTTGTAACTGGTGGGTATAGCAGCATTTGAATGTAATTTGGTATGTAAGGAGTGTGTATGGGAGAGTTTGGTGGGGTTGCAGAGGTTACTGTAGGTATAATCTGAGTGGTAGGGACTGAAGTCGTGGTATTGTTGGCTTGGCGAGTAGTGGAAGGAAAATGGTAGGGCATTGAATATAGAGAAGGAAAATGGGTGGTTGTGGCGACGTCGTCATAGCCAGATGTGCCAATTACCGAATCTAATTGTACTTCCTCCCTCAAAGATTCCATATCCTGGGCCATCCTGGTAACATAATCGTCATTCCTCATATCATCCTTCTCTCTCCATTGTCCCGAGCTATCAGTTATTACCAGAGCATGTTCGGTTGGATTATCAGTCGTAGACATCTTCCCTTTCGATCTTAATTAGTACGGTGGTCTTGTTTTGGGTCAACATAAACCAACTGTTTCTTTGGTGGATAATATTAAATTAAGAAAAGAAAAAGAAAGAAAAAGAAACAGAATAGAAGTTAGTTTCACTATTTGCACAAGTAATAGTCACACAAGGTAGTTAGTTCATGTATTCAGGAAAGTGCGTTTTCCTAATATTCACGGGACCTCTCTTTGCTGGAGGTAGGCCTAAGTCACGAATATTTGACTAACAATTAGATTTGACACAGATTCAAAGCAAATTTTGATTTTCATTGATAGTATTTGGAGTATAATAGGCGGGAGCAGAGGTTACATTATTGTTTCCAGCATTCAAAGAGTTACTGGGCTCAACCAAACTTGCCCTTAGGAAAATGAGAAAGTTTAGTATAAAGATACATAGTGGGAAAGGGGGGAAATCAACCAACATCAAGTAACCATCCCCGGAATCACTCCCCATCTTTTCTTCCTTCGGGTCTTCTTCAAATTCTTATTCATCATCATTGAGCTCAGGATTTTCCTCTGGGTCTTCCTCTGGGTCTTCCTCCAATTCTATCTCACACTCAATCTAGATACACATAACTACTCGGTTATCATCCACGGCTGATCAATTGACTCTAGGACCATTTGGCGGTGCATGGAGGTAGGCACAAGATAGTGTGGCAAGATCTCATGAAAGATTGGCAATACCACCAGTGCATCCTCTAGCCATGCTATTCCTTCCCTTCTTGGTAGTCTATCTCGTCCTCTTCATTGATCGAGACATAATATTCTGTAGTGCACCACGAAGTTTGACCTATTGGCATTGTGACTAGATCATTCCATTCCTCGTGAAGCCTTCTTATCCTTGGTATCGGGATCGGCCCATTAAATTCGTCCTCATACAGTGTTGTCCTTGTCTAGAGAGGTACATCCTGAATCAACCTACACTGCTTGAGAACTCGAAAGGGTGAGTATGGCTAGATGCCCTCAAGTCCTATCAACTCCATGAAATATTTCTGAGGAGTCCCTAAGATTTCTCTTCAACCAAGCCATGACATCTTCCAATTGACCCATTCTACGCTTAGGTTGGTCAAGATCTCTCTCCACGTTTCATGTCCGTGCGGGGAGACCCAATGCCTCATCCTCTTGTTGTAACTTCGAATCATGTTGTTGATGCCCATAACGTAGTCAACTATGGCCTCTCGCTGAAAGAAATGCTCTGTGACCCAGATTTGAAGCAGTAGGTTACAACCCTTGAAGAAATACCAACACTCCCAACAGTGCCAAAGAAAAGGTTATGGGTCGGAGGCTTTCCCACGTTGCCTGATCATAGTGAAATTCGCCTACGTACCATTCATAGGTTTCCCGATGTCTGAACCTGTCGAACAATTGGTCCAGGCTTACCCTTCCATCTTCGATGTTTCTCAAACCCCGACTTTTTGCCAGACCCAAAGCATCAAAAAACCACTTACCGGGCATGGTGACTGGTAGTATCGACTTCCACCCGATAAATGGCAATTCCATGAAACTTGTAACTTCTTCCAACATTGGCACTAATTCACAATGTCACGACCTTAATTTACCTCCGTAGGATGTCGTGATGGCACCTAGTTTCTACGACTAGATAAATCATTAAATATAATTTGACATAAATAATCCATCAAAATACAAAAAACAAGTCTGATAAACTGATATAAACTCCTGAAATAGAATCTTAACAATACACTCCCCAAATACCGGTAGAACTGAGTCATAAGCTCTACAGAGTAAGAGAAAATGTCTACTAAATCACTGTCTGAATGAAAAGTACAATAGTAGTAAAAGTAAAGGAAGGTGACTCTGAGGTCTGCAGATGTGGATCAGGTGTACATTGAAGTCTCCTAGAAACAACAACTCAAATCAAATCTAGCATCTGACACGGTTATACGTACCCGGATCTGGACAAAAAGATGTGCATAAGCATGGTATGAGTACACCACACTGGTACCCGGTAAGTATCAAGCCTAACCTCAGTAGAGTAGTGACGAGGCTAGGTCAAGACACCTATATGGATATAAATAAATAGTATGAAAACATAATAAGGATAAATAATGGAAGGCGGAGAAATAAAGATACGAAACAAGTCAATAGCATGAACTAATACCAGAATTGTAAGTACAGTAATAACATAAAGAAATCAATTAAAGAGAACCACAATGATCATATACCGACAATAACTGAAAAAACGCTTTGCAACATGAGATAAACCACAAGAATCACAACGAGGTACTGCCTCGTGTACAATAAGAGTCACAACCAAGGTACCGCCTCGTATTCACATTTCTCAATTTCAATCACAATCTTTCCTTATACCGTCGTGTGAGCCTTATATTTAAATAAGTTTTGAAAATAGTTTTCCCGAAATAGGTACACGCTCTTTATCCCACCTTATGATGCCGCGTGGCTTCATGTAGTTTCCTTACAAGGAACACGCACATAAGTCCCACCTTATACCTTCACATGCTCATTAACCCAAAGCCTTATACCGCAACATGCACGTCAATATCACATCAGAATAACAACTCGCACCACAAGTACCCATATATCACATATTGCCAACAACCAACAATATCAATGTTTCCACAACAATAGACCATGGCTCCACCACAATGTGTACAAGAATATCAACAATAACAATGAATGTAAAATGCTCAACAAGAAAGATGTCTCAACAATAAACAATTTTTCCTCAACGTTATACCGACTTTCACAACTTCAACACCAATAACTCAACGATGAGAGAGATAAATGACTTCAAATAATAGGAATCAACAATGAAAGAGATAGTAAGAATAATAATTTCAAATAATGATAATCAACCATGGAGAGATAGTATGTAACAATAAAAGAAACAACAAGTTCAACTAAAGACCGAGAACAATTTATCAATCTGGATATAGAACAAGTGTTAACAAAATCATTTAAGACATGTGAGGACTATGAGAATCTAGAACATGATATGACAATTAAATTAAGGCATGAGAGGAGTCTAAGTAGCCTAAACCGGTCAAATACCACATACACACCGTGTACCCACTCGTCACCTTGCGTACGCGGCTTTGATATAACACAAATGAACCAATCAATACCAATCATAAGGGGTAGTTCTCCCACACAAAGTTAGGCAAGGTACTTACCTCAACTAGGCCAATTCAACTCTCGAAAATAGTTTTTCCCCCAAAATTTGCCACCACACTGCTCAAGTCTAACCAAAATCGACTTGACATTATCAAACAATGTAAGGCAAATAAATTACATCAGAAAGATCCATGATCTTTACACTTTTCCCAAAAAGTAAACAAAAGTCAACCAAGGGCTCGCCTGATCAAAACCCTGGTCTAATAGTAGAATCCGACTACCCATGACCCCACGAGATCATATATGTGATTAGTTTCAAAATTCGAACACAATTCGACTCTCAAAACTCAAATTCATTCTTTTCTAAAACTTAACAAAGTTTCACTTTGATTCACTTGATTTTGAGGTTAAAAATCTAAGATATATTAATGGAATATTTTTTAAATAGATTAGAATCACATACCCAAGGTTTGTAGGTGAAAATACCCTCTCCAATTCGCCTCATACCGAGTCGAGAGTTAAAAAATGAGAGAGTGTTTTCAAAAATCCTGTCTCCCAGCCCTTTGTACCAGCTGCAAATGTCGCATTTGCGACACAGGCTTCACATTTTCGAACCCTCGCAAGTGCGTACCAGGTCACATATTTGCGAACCCTAACAGCGTCATGCATCATCGCATATGCGAGAAAAGGCTACGCAATTGCGAACTGGTCATCATTGCAAAAGCAAACCATTGTTTGCAAATGCGAACCTAGCTAAAGTCCTGTTGACTTTGCAAATGCGAAGGAGCAGTCGCAATTGCGACATCTGAACCCCCACTGTCACCATTGCAATTACGTGGCTGGTGATCGCAAATGTGATAACATGCACTATCAACACCAGCAATTCAATTTCAATGCAATTCATTTCGAAACATGTCTGAAACTCATTCGAGCTCTCGGGGCTCTAAACCAAACACCCACACATGTCTAAGAACATCATATGAACTCACTCGCACAATCAAAATACAAAAATGACATCTAAAACTACGAATCGAACTCTAAAACTCATGAATTTGAAAGTTATGTTCAAGAATCTCTACAATTACAGCTAAACATCTGAATCCTATCAAATCAACCCCAAATGGTATCAAATTTTGCATAAAAGTTCTAAATAGAATAATAGGCCTATTCTAAGTCCCAAAATAAAATTCCGAGCTCGATAGCTAAAAGTCAACCTATGGTCAAACCTTTAAACTTAAAATTGCCAAATTTCGGTAAAACAACATAAATCAATCTACAGACTTCCAAAATTGATTTGGGGCATATGCCCAGGTCCGAAATCACAATACAAAGCAATTGGAGCCATCAAAATACCATTTCAGGGTCGTTTTCACAAAAGTCAAAGTTTGGTCAATATTTCTAATTTAAACTTCTAAATCAAGAATCAAGGGATCCGAATGAACCCGAAAACTTCCCGGAACGAAACTAACCAATCCCGCAAGTCAAAAAATCATAAGCACACATGTATGAAACATCAAAAGGGGAAACGGGGTGCTATTTCACAAAATGATGATCAGATCATTACATTCTCCCCCTCTTAAAAAAACGCTAGTCCTCGAACATACATAAGAACATATCTGAAGTGGTGAATAGATGAGGATAATGACTCTGCATGTCATGCTCGGTCTCCCAGGTCGCCTCCTCGACCGGATAACCCCTCCATTGAACCTTCAATGATGCAATGCTCTTTGATCTCAACTTTCGAACATATCTGTCCAAGATAGCCACCGGCTCCTCAATATAAGTCAAATCCTCGTCCAATTGGACGATGCTGAAGTCTAAAACATTAGATGAATCACCATAATACTTTCAGAGCATAGAAACATGGAACACCGGATGGACCACAGATAAACTAAGTGGCAATGCAAGCTTGTACGCCACCTCACCAATCTTCTCAAGGATCTCAAAAGGTATGATATACCTATGGCTAAACTTGCCCTTCTTCTCGAACCCATCACACCCTTCATGGGTGAAACCTGGAGCAAGACTTTCTCTCCAACCATGAATGCAACATCACGAACATTCTGATATGCATAACTCTTCTTTCGAGATTGGGTTGTATGAAGCCAATCCCTAATCAACTTGACCTGCTCCAAGGCATTTGTGCCTGTCTCGACTCAAACCAACCAAATGGAAAACGACACCATCTCCCATATATGACCTCATAAGGAGCCATTTGAATACTCGATTGGTAGTTGTTGTTGTAGGCAAACTACGCAAGCGGCAAGAACTGATCCCAAGAACCCCCAAAATCTACAACACAAGCACAAAGCATATCCTCTAAAATCAGAATGGTGCTCTCGGACCATCCATCCGTCTGTGGTGAAATTTTATGTTCAACTCAACCCATGTGCCTAACTCACGTTGTACAACTCTCCAGAAACGCGATGTGAACTACGTACCCCGGTCAGAGATGATGGATACTGGCACACCATGAAGTCGGACAATCTCGCAGATATAAACCTGAGCCAGCGTCTTTGAAGAATAGGTTGTTACTACCGAAATGAAATGACCCAACTTTATCAATCTGTCATAATACCCATACTGCGTCTGCTTTCTTCCGAGTCTGTGGGAGCCCAACAACGAAGTCCATGGTAGCATGCTCCTAATTCCACTCGGGAATCTCAAATCACTGAAGCAAACCGCCTCGCCTCCGACGTTCATACTTCACCTCCTGACAATTTAGGCACCGATCTACATACTCCATTATGTCTTTCTTCATTATTCTCCACCAATAGTGCTACGTCAAATCCTGATATGTCTTAGCGGCACCCGAATTAAAGCAGTACCACAAACTGTGGGCCTCCTGAAGAATCCAGTCATGTAACCCATTCACATTGGGCACACATAACAGGCCTTGCATCCGTAACACAACATTATCTCCAATAGAAACCTCCTTGGCATTGTCGTGCTAAACCGATCCTTGAGGACAAGCAAATGAGGGTCGTCATACTAACGCTCTTTGATGTGGTCATATAGAGAAAATCGAGAAACCACGCATGCAAGAACTCGATTAGGCTCTGAAATATCCAATCCAACAAACTAGTTGTCGAAGTCCTGAACATCCAATGCTAATGGCCTCTCCGCTGACGGTAGATATGACAAACTGCCCATGCTCTCCGCTTTTTGACTCAAGGCATCAGTCACCACATTGGCCTTCCCGGGATGATATAAAATATTGATATCATAGTCCTTAAGTAACTTTAACCACCTACACTGCCGCAATTTAAAATATTTCTATTTGAACAGATGTTGTAGACTCTGGTGGTTAGTAAAGACCTCATAAGGGAAACCGTACAGATAATGCCACCAAATCTTCAATGCATGAACAATGGCTGCCAATTCCAAGTTGTCGACTGGATAATTCTTCTCATGGGTCTTCTACTATCGAGATGCATAGGCAAACAACATACCGTCTTGAATCAACATCGCGCCAAGGCCAACACGTGATGCAACACAATACACAATATAACACCCCGAACTCATAGGCAATACCAACACTGGGGCTGTAGTCAAAGTAGTGTTGAGCTTCTGAAAGCTTGCCTCACACTTCTCAGACCATCTGAAAGGAGCACCCTTCTGGGTAAATATGGTCATAGGTATAATAGTAGATGAGAAACCATCTACAAAACAGCGATAATACCCAGCCAAATCAAGGAAACTCCCAATCTCCGTAGCTGAAGACGGTTTGGGCCAACTTTGCACTGCTTCGATCTTCTTTGGATCTACCTTAATCCCTTTACTCGATACTAAAAGATCCAAAACTGCCACAGAACCAATCCATAATTCACACTTTGGGAATACTGCATACACCTTTTTTTCTCTCAAGGTCTGAAGCACGATCCTCAAATACTGCTCATGATCTTTTCGAATGCGGGAGTACACCAAGATGTCATCAATAAACACAATGATGAATGAATGAGGATATGGCTGGAATACACTATTCATTAGGTGCATAAATGATGCTGGGGCGTTTGGTTAGCCCAAATGACTCACAACAAACTCGTAGTGACCATACCGAGTCCTAAAGGTAGCCTTCGGGATATCTGGATCCCGAATCTTCAGTTGATGATAACCTGACCGCAAATCATTCTTTGAGAATGCTCTGGCACCCTGTAGTTGATCAAACAAATCATGAATGTGTGGCAATGGATACCTGTTCTTCACAGTAACCTTGTTCAACTGCCAATAATCAATACACATGCGCATAGAACCATTCTTTTTCTTCACAAACAAGACCGGAGCACCCAAGGCGACACACTATGTCGAATGAAACCCTTATCAAAAAACTCTTACAACTGCTCCTTTAACTCCTTCAACCCTACTAGGCCATACGATATGGTGGAATAGAAATAGGATGAGTGTCCGGTAACAAGATAATACCAAAATTGGTATCCTTATCGGGCAGTATGCCCGGAAGATCCACCAGAAATACATCTAGGAAGTCTCTCACTACCGGAACTGACATCTCTAACAAAAGCTAGATAAGCATCACACCCCTTCTCAACCATCCGCTAAGCCTATAGAAATGACATAACCCTACTAGGAACATAATCCAATGCACCCCTCCACTCTAACCGTGGCAAACCTTGTATAGCCAATGTCACAGTATTGACGTGACAATCCAGAATAACATGAAATGGAGACAACCAGTCCATGCCCAAGAAAACATCAAAGTTTACCATACTAAGCAACAATCGATCAAATATGGTCTCAAAACCACCAATAACAACTAAATGCAATCGATACATACGGTCCACAACAATAGAATCTCCTATAGGCGTGGACACATAAACAGGTGAACTCAAAGAATCACGAGATATATCCAAATACGGAGCAAAGTAAGAAGACACATATGAATAAGTGGATTCCATATCAACTAAGACCGATGTATCTTTATTCCAAACCGGAACCATACCTATAATGACTGCGTCTGAAGTAACTACCTATGTCCTACCCGAAAATCATACAATCTGGCCTGGCCTCCCCCTCTAGGTAGACCTCTACTTGCCCGTCCCCCACCTCTAGCTGGTTGTGCGGGTGGGGCGGCAACTGGGGAAGCAATCATGGACTGAGACGTCTATGGACCTGCCTGAATCTGTGGAGCCTGAGTGTTTGTGTAGGTAAACCCCTCCTAAGTCCGGGGCAGTCTCTAACTATGTGACGGGTATCACCACACTCAAAGCAAGCTCTCGGCAGGTGTAGCTATTGGGACTGGCTCGGGCTTGGTCGGCTGGACTGACCGTTGGAGGCACCCCGTGCATGAGGTGTAGTAGACAGTGGCTGAGCAAAGTATGCAACCTGAGACCTCGAAACAACCGGAGCACAAGTAGAAGCTGGAAGTGCTGAGTGAACTGGACGACTCACATAGCCCCTGCTATGATAGCCTGTAGCTGCGGCGTGGCCACCACAAATTCCTCCAATACTTCGAGGCCACTTGGCCTCCATGTCCTCTCTCTCACGGCCCTGCATACACTCCAACCGTCGTTCAATATCTACCACCTGCTGATATGGGGTATCTATCTCCAACTCTCGAGCCATGCTGAATCTAATACCATAGTTGAGCCCCTCGATCAATTGACGAACTCACTCTCTGGTGTAGAGACCAAAGTAAGGGTAGCAATTTGAGCCCAAACTCATCCAACCCACCTAGAGATTAATGGGTTTGGCTACAACATTTTAGCTCATGGGCCTATTTGGGCTGAGCCCAAGTTAATACATTATTTTCTATAGCCCATTCTGACCCATGAAGTAGCCCAAATACAATCCATGAAGCTCACCCCAAAACAAATGGATCTCAATCCAACTTATCCAGAAATTTACTTTGTGACCACCCACCCACCCCACCCCTACAAAAAATACATCTTACTTTTTTTTTTGTATTTTTAATTTTTTATTTTATGTTTTTTTGTTTTTCTGTACCAATCACCCACCCTAACCCCACCTCCCCTCCCTCACCCGCAAAATTCTTTTTTTACTTTTTTTGTATTTTCAATTTTTTGTTTTATGTGTTTTCGTTTTTTGCACCACCCACCCCCCTCCCTCCGTCCTGCAAAATAGTTTTCAACTTACACACTTTAAATACTAATTTATTATTTAAGAAAATATATTTTTATTCTCAAAATTATAATAGTATTTATTTATCTTTCATACACATATCTATAAAAGGTAAAAGCCTTTGTTTATGCAAGATGAGCATGGTTCTAAAACTTGGGTCAAGTTAGGCGGGTTGGGCTATGACCCATTATTTAGCCCATCTTGACCCAGCCTATCGTAGCCCAAGTACACTTTGGGCTGGGTTGGGCAAAGACCCATTTATTGATATAACCCATCTTAACCCGCCCAAATTCAGCCCAACCCGCCCATTTGCCACCCCTAGACCAATGCAGGTCCATGTCTGGA
Source organism: Nicotiana otophora (assembly GCA_000715115.1). NCBI lineage: Eukaryota > Viridiplantae > Streptophyta > Magnoliopsida > Solanales > Solanaceae > Nicotiana > Nicotiana otophora. The sequence goes on along the minus strand of AWOL01S0041826.1, from coordinate 187,093 downwards.
CAAATCACTGAATCTGACTGCATACTCTAACATTGTCATAGTAACCTTGCGCAGTTACTAAACCTCTGCGCACCATGCATCCTTAAGGGTCCGAGGAACAAACTCTCTCAAGAATAACTCCGAAAACTGAATCCATGTAAGTGAAGCTGCATCGGTTGGGCTACCCTCCTAGTACACCCGCCACCACTGATATGTTGCCCCTCACAACTGGAAAGTAGTGAAAGCAACTCCGCTCATCTCCACTTTTATTGTCCGTGCGGGGAGACCCAATGCCCCATCCTCTTGTTGTGACTTTGAAACATGTTGCTGATGTCCACAGAGTAGTCAAATATGGCCTCTCGCTGGAAGAAATGCTCTGTGGCCCAAATTTGAAGAAACAGGTTACAACCCTTGAAGAAATCATATCCCCAGGAACATGCGGACATAGCCTTGAGAATCTGTGCTAACACCATGGGTACTAGAGTGGCTTAGAGGTTACCTCAGAATGTTTCTAGAACCATGTGTAGCAAGTTGATATTCATACGTCCTCTAATTTATAGGAAAACCAACAGTCCCAACAGTGCCAAAGAAAAGTTTATGGGTTGGAGGCTTTCCCACGTTGCCTGATCATATTGACATTCTCCCACGTACCATTCATAGGTTTCACGATGTATGAACCTGTCAAACAATTGGTCCAGGCTTACCCTTCCATCTTTGATGTTTCTCAAACCCCGACTGTTTGCTATATCCAAAGCATCAAGAAATCTGTAACCGGGCATGGTGACTGGTAGTATCGACTTCCTCCCGATAAATGGCAATTCCATGAAACTTGTAACTTCTTCCAACATTGGCACTAATTCACAATGTCACGACCCCAATTTTCCTTCGTAGAATGTCGTGATGGCACCTAGTCTCTACGACTAGGTAATCCTAACATTCGATATAATTTGACAGAAATAATCATCAAAATACTAAATATAAGTTTGATAAACTAATATAAACTCCTGAAACAAAATCTTAACAATACACTCTCCAAAAACTAATAGAATTTAGTCATAAGCTCTGCAGAGTAAGCAAAAATGTCTACTGAATCACTATATGAATGAAAAGTACAATAGTAGTAAACGTAAAGGAAGGTAACTCCAGGGCCTGCGGACGTGGATCAGGTGTACATTGAAGTCTTAGTAAGTGTGAGTACACGGGCAGACGTACCTAGATTTGCACAAAATGATGTGAAGAAGCAAAGTATGAGTATACCACATTGGTACCTAGTAAGTGTAAAGCCTAACCTCAGTAGAGTAGTGACGAGGCCAGGTCAAGGGACCTACTAGAAAATAAATAAATAGTATGAAAACATAATAAGGATAAATAATGGAAGACAGAGAAATAACTGATATGAAACAAGTCAATAACATTAACTAATACCGAAATTATAAGCACGGTAATAAAATGAAGAAATTAATTATGAGAACCACAATGATCATATACGGACAATAACTGACAAAAACAAGGAAGAACAAAATAACAGGAAGTGTTCCCACCAAAACTCTTTGCAACATGAGATAAACCACAAGAATCACAACAAGGTACTGCCTCGTGTACAAATCAAGACCGAGGTACCGCCTCGTGTTCACATTTCTCTATTCCAATCATAATCGTTCCTTATACCGTCGCGTGAACCTTACATTTAAATATGTTTTGAAAATAGTTTTCCAGAAATAGCTACACGTTCTATAGCCCACCTTATGACGTCGCGTGGCTTCATGTAGTTTCCCTACAAGCAACATGTACATAAGTCCCACCTTATACCACCACATGCACATTAACCCCAAGCTTTATACCGCCGCATGCACATCAATATCACATCACAATAACAAATCGCTCCCTAAGTTCCCATATATCACAACTTGCCAACAATCAACAATATCAATATTTTCACAATAATAGCCCATGGCTCCACCACGTGTACAAGAATATCAACAACAATAATGAATGTAAAATGCTCAACAGGAAAAATGTCTCAACAATAAACAATTTTTCCTCAACGTGATAACAGTTTTCACAACTTCAACACCAATAACTCAACAATGATTGAGATAATGTTTAACCACGATAATAGATAAGAATAACTCACAATTGAAGAGATAACGTGTAACAATGACTTCAAAAATTGGGAATCAACAATGAAATAGATAACATAAACAATAACTTCAAATAATGATAATCAACCATGAAGAGATAGTATGTAAAAGTAAAAGAGGCAACAAGTTCAACTAACGTATGAGAGTAATTTATCAATTAGGAGGTAGAACAAATGTTAATGAAATAATTTAAGGCATGTAAATATAGACTAATACAAGTAAGAATTGATTGACTATGAGAATCTAGAACATGATATGACAATTAAATTAAGGCATGGAAGGAGTCTAAGTAGCCTAAACCGGCCAAATACCACGTACACACTGTGTATCCACTCATCACCTTGCGTACACGGCTTTCACATAACACAAATGGATAAATCAATACCAATCCTAAGGGGTAGTTTCCCCACACAAACTTAGGGAAGATACTTACCTCAACTAGGACAATTAAACTCTCGGAAATAGCTTTTCCCCTAAATTTTGCCTCCACACAGCTCAAATTTAACCAAAATTGACTTAATATCATCAAACAATGCAAGGGAAATCAATTACAATAGATAAAGTTATGATCTTTACATTATTTCCAAAAAGACAACAAAATTCAACCCGGGGCCCGCCCGATCAAAATTCGGGTCCAATGGTAGATTTCGACTATCCATGACTCCACGAGTTCATATATATGATTAGTTTCAAAATCCGATTCCAAGTCATCTCTCAAAACTCAAATTCTTATTTTTCAAAAACATGACAAAGTTTCGAAAATTTTCACTTTGATTCACATGATTTTGATGTTAAAATGTATGATATATTGATGGAATATGATAAGAAACAGATTAGAATAACGTACCCAAAGTTTGTAAGCGAAAATTCCCTCTCCAAATCGCCTCCTACCGAGTCTAGGGTTAAAACATGAGAGAGTGAGAGATGAAATCCCGACTTCCAGCCCTTTTGATCAGCTGTGGATGTCGCAATTTTGAAGTATTACTCGCAAATATGAGCACTATCAGTCCTATGCGGAGGTCGTAATTATGACTCTGGCTTCACATTTACGAAACATGTCTTGTTCGCAAATGCGACTATTTAGCCGCAAATGCGAACTAGCCCTATACCTGAACCTCTTCGCAATTGCGAGCCAGGTATCGCAATTAGCCCCCTGCTAAGCTCGCAATTACACACCTGGTGTTTGCAAATGCGTTACCTGAAACACACTATATTCTGCAATTTCAGTTCTAAACTTTCCAAACGATGTCTGAAACTCATCAGAGCCCTCGGGGCTCCAAACCAAACATCCACACAATATAAAAATATCATACCAACTCGCTCGCATGATCAAAACATAAAACTAACATCTAAAACTATGAATTGAACCCTTAAGCGCATGAATTTCAAAGTAAAGTTCAAGAATCTCTAGAATTACAACTAATTGTCTGAATCCTATCAAATCACCTCCAAATGGCATCAAAATTTGTAGATAAATTCTAAATAGCATAACGGACCTATTCCATGTCCAAATATTAAATTCCGAGCTCAATAGCTAAAAGCCAACCTACGGTCAAACTTTTCAACTTCAAATTTCTAAATTTTGGCAAAATAAGATAAATCAATCTATGGACTGTTGACATCAATTTCGGGCATACGCCCAAGTCCAAAATTACGATATGAAGCTATCGAAAGCATCAAAACACCGTTCCTGGGTCGTTTTCACAATAATCAAAGATTGGTTAACATTTCTAATTTAAACTTCTAAGTCAAGAATCAAGTGGTCTGAATCAACCTCAAAAGGTTACCGGAACAAAACTAACCAACCCCACAAGTCATAAAATCATAAACACACATGTGTGAAATATCAAAAGGGGAAACGTAGCATAATTTCACAAAATGACCGATCTGGTCATTACACATAATCAGCAAACTTGAATACTACTTTGGCCGGGTCCCAGAACTCTATCAGTAGGCGGGTAAGAAATTTGTCAGCTCAGATGTTTAGCAAGGTAGCCAGTGCTCCTAGGTGTGTCCTGATTTCGTCTCCATGTTCTCGACGAATATTCTTACACCATTGCTTTAGCTTGTGTTGTGCTCCCATCACCATATTGATCTCGAGGATGTTTTGGTTGATTTCCATTTCTGATGTGGGTAGAGAAACATGTTTTGATAGTGTTTTCTTCGAATCTTACATGTATGCTCCCATGACCATAGTGGTTGCTTTGAATCACAAAATCATAGTGGTTGCTTCGAATCTTAAGTGCCTTGGGTCCATGACCCGTTGATATTAGGGTGGCTTTCCTAATTGTGTGTCGATGCCAAGGACTGACTCACCTAAGGCTTATGCAACATGAATTATGTTTGCTAGAGTAAAGTGTTTCCTACTTTGAATTGGACTGAATACTACAAGAAATTATGTCAGTTGACCTGACAAAGCCATTCTCTGAAACTAAAGTATTTTGAAAGAAGTTTTGGATGGGTGTAAAAGACAACCTTCACATGCCATTGTGTGTGATAGTGTACGACCAAGACTCAATAGAAAAAAGTGTGATGACAATATATATAATATATATATATATATATATATATATAGCGGTAATAGATAGTGATGTAGCAATAATAGTTTAAAATAAGAAGATAGGCATAATAATGAACCAGTGAAGGAAGTAAGCATATAATTACAAATTAAACATAGTCAAAGCAGTGTACAAACAATCCTATATTCTAGTTCTAGTCTAAGTCTGCTAAGGTCAGAAACTAAATGTGGGTTTCCCCAGTAGAGTCTGCATGTTGTTGCATCCTATTTTGTACGAGTCAAAACAAGATTAAACTTGTGGTTTCCCTGTTCATGATAAAAGAGAGTCTCCACCTAATATTTAAAGGTATACTATGATACCTATTTAATTACTAAGGTTATTTCTTTTTAGTCTGCTAACCGGTGAGATTTTGGGTAAGGGTTCTTATTTTTCTAAGGGGAAGGTGTTAGGTAACCCTTAAAATCTACCTGAGGTAGAACCATAGGACTTAGACTAGGTTTAAAGGATTAGTTGCTTATACTCTGCTTAACTAGTGTTAGGCAGGGTACAATGTACTATATATATCTAATTTAGAACTTAATACTTGAAAAGAAGGTGTGTAGTTTTTAAGGGATATAGGTTTATAAAAGCTTTGAAGATAATATTTGTATATGCTTATGATTGGAAAAGTTTGAGATATTGTTCATAATGTTTTAAAACATATGAGATGGGGTTGAGTTGTAAACAGTTCGTATTTAAACGAATATGGCTATTTGTGTGTAAAGGTATTGTAAAGAAATGGGCTTAATATGTACCTTGGTTTTTTCAAATCTCAATTCTTGAGATTTAAAGAAATCGTTAAAAGCCTTTGGCTGGGCGGCAACACTTGTTTAATTATGTTTTGTAGAAAAGCTTGATTTAAAACTAATTCGGATTGTGTGTCTGTTTTTGAAAGAGAAGACTGTTTCTTGCTAGAATTGTTTTGATTCCAAAAGACTTCATAAGATCATTAGTAGAGATTAATAGTATAAATAATGTGTAATTAATGAATTAAAACTATCTATTACTAAGTCTAATACTTCTTTTAATCTTATATTCTTTAAGGCTTACCTAGATTGTCTACATGATTTAAAAAGATAACATAAAGCATTTAATCAGATATGATGTGTATCTTATACATGTGAGAAATAAGGATAGAAAAATGTACTAAAGCAGTAAAGAGAAAGGAAGGACTCTGGTTTGGGCCTGAAAAGAGATAGGCCCAACAAACAACAGGAATGGACAGCGGCGGGCTTCAAACTTCCAAATGCCCAGGTACAGGATTAGGGCTAGAGTTTTTTTTGAGAACTCGGCAGGCCCAATTGTAATAAATGTTCAAGAAAGATAGAAAGTAATTAGATGTGTTATTCTATGCACATAACTATAAATGAAATAAACTAGTAACAGTCCTAAACTAATCATAACAATCAATAGTAATCTGAATTATGAAAATTATACTAATGTGGGGTCACATATGGTTGACTTCCATTCAAGACCAATGCACTCTTTGGATCCCTGACACTTTAAAGTTTCCAAGGGTCTCAAGGCCCAGGGCAGTGCTTGTGTCAGGGAAAGTAACCCAACCATGAACTAAACTCTACTCCCAAATACCCCTAACCACTCACACCCATTCATCCCTACATGTGTAACTGATAATGAGGTGCTTCAATGTAAATCCTAATATCACAATGATACCATACCACCGAAGTATATATACATTTCCCATAATAGTTAATATAGAAGACTGTAAGATGATACGATAGCAAATTGTCCTAGTGTAACCATAATCTAAAAAAGGTACATGATCCAGTTTGAATGATATGTTAGTCATACTCAAAAGGAATCAGTTGCAAATAGACATAGAGACAAATGCATTATCAGATTACTGTTAGGGAACCAAACAACTGAGATCACATGCTTTAGGAGTAAAGTAAATTCATATGTAAAGTCCATGGGCACAGATACATTTCCCCTAACAACCTTTAATTAGAATAATAAAAGATTGGTTATGACTATGTCTTAACTTCTAGCATATATACAGGTTACCAATTTCAATTAAACCTCCTAAAGAGTATTAACAAATATATAGACCAACAGTTTCAGTTAAACTTCTAAGGAGTATTAGGAGAAAGCAGATTAACAGCTATTGTTAGAGAAACATTACAGGTCAACCATTACAACTGATACTTTTTAAAGAGTGCTAATATAGATACAAGTTAACAACATAAATTAGAGATACAGATCAATAACTTCAATTAGGAGGTACATGTTAATGACTTCAATTAGAACCTCCAAAGAATATTAATAGAGATACAAACCAGCAACCATAGTTAGAACTTCTACAGGTACTAACAGAGATACAAACTACAATTAAAACTTCCAAAAGGTATTAACAGGGACACAGATTCACAACCTAAATTATAACTTCTAAGAGTATTAACAAAATTGCAAATTAACAAACTGCAATTAGAACTTCTAAAATACATTAATAGAGTCATAGATTCACAACTTCGGTTAGGACTGCTAAGAGTATTAACAGAAGCCCAAGTTATCTGTCCTGCTTTACTCTAAATCCAATGGTGTGATTATTTCTTTCTACGAGTTTTTAACTTCACACTAATCTCATTGATAACAAAGCATGATGTTATATTCAATCAGTAGCAACATGAGATTCGCCTAAAGTTCATAAGCTAAGTCTGGTTCGTTCATGTAAGCTTGGTGAAATTCTAAGGACAACATAGGCATATACATGGTTATGGAAGGCAAGCAGAAGAGAATCAAGATGAGTGCAGGATCACAAGAACACACACAATGGACATCTAGCAAGTGTCATCTTACTTCAAAATGGATGTGTTATCATCATCAAGGTAACAGTGTCACCATATGAGCTTCAGAAAAGGGGTAGAGGTATCATCACATTGGAAAAATTTGTTAAGCATGTCAAGTATGGAGTTTCAGGTATAATGAAACTTATTTTAAGCACTTTAGCTCAACAAATAGAATATCAGAATCTACACAAACCTCATGGCTTAAGTCAAGAATATGGTAGCCTTCAATATACACACAAAGATGATGCGGGATTCTAGTCAACTCAAAACATGCCTACATAGTGTGATTCAAACAGCCATGGATCTAATCAGATGATTAATAACCTTCTAAGAGTTAATAAAATTAAAGAGGCATTCCAAAAAGAAGAGAGGTTCAATGTCATGAACTGATGTTCCAAAACTAAGATGACAGTCTTATTCTATTACTAGCAAGTGCATATTTTTATTTAAGTCTAGGTTATTAAGTGAATTATTATAAAATGCAAATAGTAGCCAAGGTAGACTTGTATAACAATGATGATAATACTAACAAAACATCAGGGAAATCCGAAACTACAATATAAGGATATTTTAATAATTGTTAGGCTGTTTTCTAAACTTAACAACAGAGATAGGTCTTCAAGTGTCATTGGGATCAATATATAATTCTAATTTCAATAACTTAAAGAAGTTTATCATCTCAGAATCTATCTAACAGACTTAAAACAGATAAAACAATCAAACATGAACACATTAGTAACAACATCATTCAGCAAGAGGTAATAGGACAATTCATACCTAGTAATTTAAACAAACAAAAGATGAACATGGTTTAGGTTTTACTGACTCCTTTGGGGCAGCAAACCAAACGAGTATTCAAATTAGCCATTTAGGAAGCCAAAAGCTCAAGCTTTCAATCAGTAAATAAACTCATAACCATAAAGAAAGATAAGCAACGGTTGAAAAAAACACTCGAACTTAAATAAACAATTACATAATAATACTATACTGTATTAATTTCTCAGATGTTAGGTGTAGTTGGTGTGTCCTGGTGAGAGAATTTAAGGCTGCTATTTATAGTGGTCATTGATCCTTAGGGTTTCAGCAGATTCCAATAATGGTAGTAGAGAGTGATGATGAACTGATGATGTAAGTATAGTCAGGTAAAATCAGAAAAAACAGAGGTGAGAGTAGTGATAGTTTTTACCTGAGATGGGAAAACTGTCCGTTGAAAGCAAAAGCCAAAGGATAAAAGCCCCAATATCCATAGATCGCTACACTTGACATCTGGACCAAGAATAATAATGATAACACTGAAGAGAAAGTTATGCATGCCAAAGATTTAACAAAGCATCAGAGAAATCTAGCGATTTGATGTTGCATCGTTGAATCTAGGGTTTCAGATTTAGTCATTTGAATTTCTAGTGATGAAACAGGAAGGGAATCGATGAGAATCACGACTAGTGGAGACAAAAGGGATGATTATATGGCTGATTCAGGACCTTGCACGAATTCGTGCAAGGTTTATGATTGATTTGGTTCAGTGAGTTTAGATAATAGAGAGGAAAGGGAAAGAAAGGGGGGTAGGTTGTTCTAGGTTAGGCTGATTAGGGTTAGTGGGAATAGAGATGGACGTCTCTAGGTTAAGATTTAGGAGATTAGATCTGGGTCGTTGATCTCAAAGACCAACGGTCCTAATAATTTTGCATTAAATTGTTTTATGGAGAATTTTAGTTCAGTTCGATCTTTGTGATCCCACGGTTAGGATTAAATCTTCTGGGCATTTTAAATAGTAAAGAGGAAATTTAATTAAAAATCGTGGGCCGTTGATCTAAGAAACTGACGGGCCAGATGAATTGTGTTTGTTTTGTGAGTGTGGGAGACGGGTAACATGACAAGCTCTGGATGGTCTAATGGTGATAGGAAGGATTGCCCACTTCTCATCAAGGGGTTGTTTGAACTGGGTATTTTCGGACATGGGCCTGTGTATTAGGCTAGAATAGATTTGAAAAATGGCCAATCAGTTGTTTAATTGAAGAATTGCAATCATAGCCCTTTGGATTTTAACCCTTTTGAGATTAATTTAAATAAACGTAATTATTTTTAATAAAATATAGTAAAATTAAAATTATCAAATATATTACTAATTATTGTAATTAATTAATTAATTATAAAATACCTTGATTTCTAAATTTTGACACTAATTCCGAATTGTTAGCACAATAATCTAATTAATTAGAAATTAAGGAGTAATTCATTAAATTAATCATAAAGCTTATGTGACGTATATGAAAACTATTTTATTAATCTAAACATAGTAAGCACGGTATGTTTATAATTATAATTATAACATCAAATTATAAAATTAAAAATTACTAATACTAAATTAATTTTGTAAAAATAAGTATTATTGATTGAAAATATTTTCAAAACATTCATTGTAAATCATTGTAAAGGGGAGGTTTAAAATTGGCCGTCAACAACTACTATTTTGATTACCTCTGAGAAGGAGAGAGTGAGAAGATACATTGATAGTCTCCATCACGGTATTCACTTTGCTATGGATAGGGAGGCAGAGACTGCGACTTTATTTCACCAAGCTGCAGGGGAGGGATAAAATGTCCCGACATTCAGGTAGCTTCAGTGGTGCCACATCTGGAGGCCGAGGTGGATTTGGAAGAGGCCATTTTAGGAGGCGAGCTTATCATGTGCCGCCACCTAGTAGAGGAGCTCATGTGCAGGCTTCGTTCAATGCACTTCCAACATAGAGTTCTCCTTGCGCTCCAGCTATTCAGAGTTCATATGTACTGGATTCTTCTTGTGGATATTCTGGTTTGTGAGGTCCGATTGAGGTCCCACAGTTAGTTCCGGTCAAAGGTTGCTACGAGTATGAAGACTTAGGGCACGTTAGGATATACTGTCCGGATTGTCATAGAGGTTCAGGGCAGCAGGAAGTCAGACAATAATTCCTACGCCGGTTGCTACACCAGCCGCTCACCTAGCTCGAGATGGAGTTCATATAGGAAGAGGTCATCCTAGAGGTAGAGCTCGGTCTAGTAGATCAGGCTAGATGCTATGCGTTCCCAGGGAGGACCTAGGATGTAGCTTCTGAAGCAGTTGTTATAGGTATTGTTTCTGTGAGCTATAGAGATGGTTCAGTATTTATTTATGTAACCAATCGGTCATTTTGAGCTTCAGCGATCCGTTCAGTGGTTCAAGGTCTTGAATGACTTCATGTTTTGTATTATGACTTCTCACTTTAGAAGCTTAAGTTGAAAATATTGACCGATATTTGACTTTTATGAAAACAACCGCGGAACGGTATTTTAATGGCTCCAATAAGTTCATATCATGAGTTTGGACTTGGGCGTATGCATGTAATCGAATTCGGAGGTCCGTAGGTTGATTTGTATTGTTTTATTGAAAGTTGGTAATTTAAAGGCTTGGAATTTTTATAAGTTTGACCATAGGCTGACTTCATAGCTATCATGTTTCCTTTTATTTTTCGAGACTTGGAATTGGTCCGTTTTGTCATTTGGAAGTTATCTGCAAAGTTTGGTGTCATTTCGAGTTGATTTTATAGGATTCAGATGTGCGGTTGTGGTTTTAGAAGTTTTTGAGTCTCATGCTGAGTTCATGTGTTTTGAGGTTCGATTCTTGATTTCGGATATTATTTTGATGATTTGATTGCACGAGCGAGTTCGCGTTATGTGTTTATACTTGCGTTGATGTTCGTTTGGAGCCCCAAGGGTGAACTTTTATTGTCCTTTGAGGAATTGTGTAAAGATCATTTCTTTAGTTATTAGTATTGATTTATCTTATATTATTTGATGTTATTGAGTCGATTTTTATTAGATTTGAGCCGAGCAGAGGTTATTTATAAATTAAAAGCTATTTTTGAGTATTGATTGCGGGCTTTTGAGGTAAGTACATTTCCTAACGTTGTGTGGGGGAACTACCCCGTAGGGATTGGTTTGTTTGTACTATTTGAACTACGTAAAATATGTGTACCCGGGGTGACGAGTGTGTACTCGGCATATATGTGAAAATTTGACAGTTTAGTCTCTTAGGTTTCTTATGTACATTAAAATGAAGTTTCTTTAACATGTTGTCTCCTCCACTGCTAAATTTACCATTACATGTCTTATTTGAGGTCGATTGGTTCATGTTATACATATTGCCAAATATACTCTTATATGTCTTAATTGAAGTTGTTTCCTCTTTTATTGCCATGTTATCTGTTTCGTAGTGGATTATCCTTAATTGATGTTATTGTTACCTCTTCCACTGTTGACTTATTGTTATTTGAAGTTATTGTTACATATTATCTCTCTTATTGTTGAGTTATTCTTATTTGGAATCATTGTCGCATGGTATATCTCTTATTATTGAGTTATTCTTATTTGGAATCATTGTTACATATTATCTCTCATATTACTGAGTCACTCTTATTTGATATTGTTGTTACACATTATCCTTATTATTTTTGAGTTACTCTTATTTGAAACCATTATTACGTGTTATGTCTTTCATTGTGAGATCATTCTTCCGTTTCTTTGTGTTTGTAATTCTTGTGCTGATTTACTTGTTGTACTCCCGAGTTGTTGTTGTTGTTGTACTTAGTGTTGTTGAGTCGAGGGCTATGTGTGTTTGTGGTATTGGAATCGTTCTGATGAAATATTGTCGCGTATGGGCACATGTGGTGTGAGTTGTTATATTGTGTTGTTATGTTTTTGGCACACGTAATATTGTTGAGAGGATTGTCGGGATGTTCGCACATGAGTTGTATGTCCTATAGATATTATTGTTATTTGCACATGCGTCGTGACAAGGCAGGCTATATGTGTGGGTTTGCACATGTGGCGAGACAAAGCAGAAATATTAATATGCATATGCGGAGAGACAAGGCGGGTATTTACTTTATTGTTGCGCACGTGGCGAGACAAGGGGCCTATGTTGGGGATGATTTGTGAAGTCTTGTGATATCCTGGGGGCATTATTATTGATGATATTTGTGTAATGGTGTGCCTACCTTGTCTGAGTTATGCATTTTACATTTTGTTGTGTTGTTTCCTATGTGCCATTCGTTGTCTCTGATCTTACTTGTTGACTCAAATTGTGATTGATCAGGTGCACAAGTATACACCGTAGTTAGTCACTCCCACTAGTCCGAGAAGATGAATCTTGAAGTTTATTGATCATTTACATGTATTCTTGTATACCTGCCTTCTGTGTGTGAGTAGTGCTATTGGCACGTGAGTTGTCCGTGTTGATATGAGATATTTCTGTTATTGGTACGTGATTTGTCCGTGCAGTTATGAGTTATTGTTATTGCTGGCACGTGAGTTGTCCATGCATCACGTGAGTTAGCCGTGCGGTTGTGATTTGTAACATAGGCACAAGATGCCAAGTGATTAGGGTTCGTGATTTGGGATACATGATTTGTGATTATGAGGTGCGGTACCTCGGGCAAATTGTTGAATAAATCGTGTGTGAAAGCGGTTGTTCTTATTGAGTTATTACTTGTTTTCCTTTACTTGGTATCACCAGAGTTAAATTGTATTTTGCTTACTTTACGGCGTTATTACTTGTTGGCTCCTAATTGTTAATTGTTGTTCTAGTTCTTATTGCAAGTATTGTAGAAGAATTCTTATCATGTTTAGCTTTATATTGTTCCCAGTTAGTTTCACCCTCATACTTGTAAAGGTTATTATGTCTAGTAGGTGCCTCGACCGTTCCTTGTCACTACTCCACCAAGGTTAATCTTGATACTTACTGGGTACCGCTGTAGTGTACTCATGCTATGCTTTCTACACATTTTTGTGCAGATCCAGGTACTTCAGAGTTTGTTGATCATTAGCTAGCTAATCGGGCATTGTTGTGGAGACTAAAGGTATACTTGTCGTCGCATTCGCAGGCCTTAGAGTCACCTTCTGAAGTTTATTTTGTACGGTTTATTTCTATTCCGGAATAGTTGTACTTTGAGATTTTCTAGTGAACTCAGTAGAGCATATGACTTGCACAACCCGTTTTGGGATATTGTATCGTACTTGGGATCGTTGGCTTATTATAGAAATTTTTGTTTCATGCTTAATAATTGATTGGTTAAAATCTATTATAAATTCAGTAAGTGTAAAGCTTACCTAGTTTTACAGACTAGGTGTGATCACGACATCCATAGAGGGAAATGTGGGGTCGTGATAAGTTGGTATTAGAGCTCTAGGTTCATAGGTGCTACGCCATCAGCAAATTTAGTAGAGTCTTACGGATCTATACGGAAATGTCCGTACTTATCTTCGAGAGGCTACAGAACTTTTAGGAAACTTCACTTATTTCATTCCTATCATACAAGTTTATTGATTTCGGAGTTTGAGCCTTTGTCATTCTATTCTCTCACAGATGATGAGAATACGAGCTGCAGTTACTAATGATGCTAGCGCCAGAACCGGTGCTGGTAGGGGCCGGGGCAGAGGTAGAGGCCGGGGACGAGCAAGTGCTACAGCAAGAGCACCTGCCAGAGCAGCATCTGAGGAGCCACCAGTAGCTCCGATATGGGGACAGGCACCGGAGGCACCTGTTGCTACCCGGGACTTTAAGAGACTTTAGTGTAGTTCCTGAGCATGTTTGGTTCATTGGCTTAGGCAGGATTGATTTCGGTTGCACCAATTACTTCACAAACCGGGAGAGGAGCTCAGACTCCCGCCGCCCGTACTCCAAAGCAGTAGGACCACATTGGTCAGGTTTCGAGTGTCATGCCAGCACGGCCTATTATTTAGGTTCAGCCTGAGGTCAGGCCATGGGCATCTGAGGAGGAGCAGCTAAGACTTGAGAGATTCAAGAAGTATTGTCCTCCTACTTTCAGTGGCTTAGCTTCAGAGGATGCACACGATTTTCCAGAGAAGTGTCATCGTATTCTCCGCACCATGGGTATTGTGGAGACGAGCGGGGTTGCTTTTACTATATTCCAGCTTTCGGGAGAAGCATATCTATTGTGGCGGGCTTACAAAGAGGGTAGCCCAGCCGATGCAGCTTCACTTTCACGGAATCAATTTTCAAGTAAAAGTGCATAAACATAGTCATGGGAATACGGATAACATAATGTGCTATCGGAAAAAATCTAGGCATAATTAAGGTGCAATAGACAAATTAACATCTCAAGAGCCATATCGCTCAACTAATGCCACATAATCTAAACATGGCCACAACATATGTGTGAATAATCAAGTAATTTTACAACCCGCCATACATAAGCGACTAATACATGAAATAGATCGGGGCATGAATAAGATCAAGTCCACCCAATAACTTACCCATAACAACCGCTGCGCTGAGTAAGAAAATCCAATCCAGTGTAGTATACATATTCTCATTAGGCTTACGAATAGGGCCCCAACCCGATTCAAATCATTCTAATATAGGTAAACAATCCTCCAAGAGTCCACAGTGACCTTATTCATGGAACATACAATCAGCTATCAAATCTTGAACATAATTTCACAGCATGCAACTAGAGGAACATCTACCTCTCAAAAATGTTATCTCTAAGTTTCAAGAATACAAAATCTCCATACATGATCTCTAACTCTCCCACTTAAGTGACAGCCACATCACGTATCCACAATTACAGCGTGAGAAATGCTGCTATAAATCTCTCAAACCGAGCTACAAAACCTTAACATCAATGGTTATCAACAATATGATCCTTGTAGTACTAATCAAGCATATGCAAATCAATATATAATGTTTCTTCTATAGCACACATTCTTCTCTATTGATACGAGATAATGCTACCATGATTTTAGTCATCTGAAATCTCTCGTGCTATTTAGAACTCGCAACCTTCCTTTCAGAACTGTACCCCAACCTTGTCCATTCAATCCGAATTTCACAAAGCTCAGCGCATCTATCATGTTATTATATGGAACTCTAGAATCTCGTTACCAACTTTAAATCAAAAGTAGAGCTAGCACTACATCGACAAAAATCTTCCACTTAACTAATTTAAGGAGATATTCACGGCAAGCAACAAACTTTCTATACCCGTAGGAGACATCCACCCCAAATCGTGGTCAAAATCATCATATCCAAGCCATCAAAATTGGACCCCTTTAAATCAACCAAATCACGCCGGTTGTCACGTCCAAAAGTATTGCCGCAAAACACTTGTAAAGCCCTCTTGTACCACATGAATCGATCATCACTATTACCACGCTGATCCAAGTCACTGCTAAACTGGCCCAACTTCTTCAAAGTCCTCTTGACTTTCCTTCAAGATAACATTTATCTTCCAACTACAGTATAGACCTCAACAAAAACTCATGTCAAGCAATCTCAACATGAACCAACGTTATCCATAGACCCATAAGCTACTTTATTCCCTCTCACGCACCCAAAATACCTCAAACCAAAATGCCCGCTCCGAAGAGACCTTCTACGAATTTGAAATCCTTAGCGACACATGATTCCAAAAATCCTTAGATACCACAATTCGAATCTTGAATCCATTAGAACCATCCTCGAGATTCACCCACGTACCTAGTTCCAAATTTCCAACCAAACATGCCACAAAACAAGTGATCTGTTAGTACATGCATACCCAAATAGAAGCAACCGAGTAAATCTATTCCCTTGCACACTACATCCATAGAGGAATATCAACCTTGAGTTGTTCGACAACCTCCCTATAGCCATAATGTTTAATAAATCATGTGTATAACAAATTCCTAGCTTGCATCATCCTCAAAGTCTTCCGCATCAAGTCATAACTAATCTACAATCGTCCCTTGGTCCAAATTCAGTAACAACACATGACCATGTGTTCGAATATTGTAGACTCCCCCACTTGGCTTTAATCCACAATCACATAATCCAAGTACCTACAATGACTTCTCTTCCTTAGCTACCATGATCCCTGTCGCACCCCGTTTTCTCGCGAAAGCGGATTTCGACATCGTGACAACTCTTTGTTAGAGTGGGAGATAGAATGCTAAAAGAAGAGTCGCCACCTAATAATTTTTAAGGTGCGTTAGGGCACCTATATTGCATATAACTCTGTTTTAACTAGTCAACGCCACCAAAGATCGGGTAAGGGCTCAAATTACCTCAAAGAGAAGGTGTTAGGCACTCTTCGAGGCCCACAACTGTGGGTCCCCGCCGAACGTATAATTATGTGGATTAGGCTAAGTGATCAAATAAGCAAAGAGAGTATAAAGGTCAAAGAATTGTATTACAAAAATTTTAATACGAATATAGAGATACAAACATTCCAATTCTAATAGCAAACATAGAAAGGAAAGGAGGGGTCCTATGTTTTTTAGCCTAAAGGATCACCCCGTGCAACATAAATAATATTTCGCAACTCTCTTGGGGTAGGGAGTTACTCATATTATTCAGCGGGCATAGACTATCATCTCCTGCTACCCGATTACTATGTTAAAGTTGTTTACCTAAAAGCGCTCTAATTTAATTCTAAGTCGATCCCTATGCGTGCATTAAATATCCCATACCTATGGTCCAGGAGCTTCAAAGGAACCCCGAGCAATGCTCGCACTAAAGAGAAGGTTGAATAACAAAATCTTAGTGGACCTTGTCTTTCAGCCGGCCAAAAACAGAATACAGAATAAGAGAATGAGGTAATAGAAGAACAAAGCTCCAAGTTTTAGTGAAGAAATAGTGATTAAAAGTCGGTCTCAAAGGGGAATGGGGAAGGGTTTATATAGTGACAGGAATTAAACAAGTAAACAAGGAAAACTGTAAAGTCAAACACAAATAAGGAAGTAATAACATACACAATCAATAAAAATTTGGATTGGGGAAAAGATAGGTAAACCCTAGTTGACAGAAATCGAAGATTGGCCGAAATTCTTGGCTAATCGGACCCATATAGCCTGGCCATGATGCACATGGATGAGATATCATCCAGATTCAAGCGATTAAGATTGAACGACCAGATTCTAAGAGATAGTACTTTCCATGTTTAGGCAAGTACTAAGTGATACCATAGTCTTGCAGGTAATACTGAAATAATACATAAAAGGCAAGAACATCATGGAAGGAATCCATGATTGAGAGAGATTCGGAGAAGAACGAGAGGGCGGCTAGTGTTTGTCTAGGGGAGGGAGGAGTGAGGATACAGAGGCAGCGTCTCAGGGGTAATGGGGTTAGGGTTTCAAGTCAAGGGTAATTAAAAAGAGGGGTTGATTATGGGCCATTGAACTCTTAAGATCAACGGCCAGGAAAAAATGGCTGCGGGCGGGTTATTCGATTGGGTCAGGGATAAAGGGTCGTTTGGATTGGGCTTAGGAGATTTGGGCCAGAGATTTGGGTGTTTGGGCCATTAAATTGGTCTGGAATTGGCCTTACACCGGGCTATAAATTAAATACACCAAAATAATTTTACAAGGATAATTTATAAAAATATTTAATAGATAATAAAACACTTCTTATGAAATAAAATGATTAAAAAATAATAACTTAACATTATGAAAAAATAAAAATGTGATTTTAGCCCAAGTAATGTAAAAAATGTAATTATGCACACATTGGCTATTATTGCAAAATTTTGTAAATAGCCTAAAAATAAAAAATATAATTATATAAAACAAACTAAAATATCATGAAGCATATCTATGGGTGCAAAATAATAAATTGGATGATTAAGTCATTACAAAATAATTTTAAGGGTAATTAATAAATATTTGAACAATTTAAATGCAAAATAATTGATTTTAAAACCTTAAAATTATGACAATTTGTAGAAAATGGTTGCATAAATCTTGTACATTAAATAATGATGCAAAATGATATTTGTTTTTAAAGTATATACACTTATTTGAAAAATATGATGGCAAAATTGGGTATCAGCAATCCAACACCATTAATAAGCTCATGTTGTACTAGCCATAAAACATCCCAAATCATCAGCCCAAATGCTCTCCCAAACTCAAGATAGTTGTGCCATCTTCCTCAAGCGATCAAGAGCCACATTGTAGCACACACATCCTACTGGATAGAAGGTAAAACTTTTCATAGGAACCTTATAAGAAATTATGCAACCCCCGAATCTTCTCACAGAAGATAGTCCGCGTGTGTAACTTCCTATAAACAACTTTATATGACATTTCTATGGACATTACCATTATGCAATCAATGGCTCCTCCCGAGTTTACACACGTCCACAAGCTGTAAGAATATGTTTCATCCCACCAATGAACAACTGAAAGATCCATCAACATATCCCAAAACTCAAGGCTGTATTGCACACCAAGATGATAATCAAGCATTCACATTCCCTTAGTAACTCAAGAAATCCCTTCTCGTCAATTTGAACTCTCAGAGTGTAAGAATTCATCCCCAAAATGAAGCGGGTAGACTTAGTCATTTCCCACAATGACCCAAATAACATCAAACTTCCTGAAGGTCCATGGCAACCCTACCTCCATCACCTATAATACTTCTTCAAACCATGATAGATCTCCATAGCACTCGAATGAATAGAATATTGCATAATATAAGTCTCCTCAGGGATCAACTCCCTCAAACCATCAACACTAGAAACCTAAATCCGACTCTGAAGCTAAAATACACCATCATTTCTAATGACCACCTACTAAGCACCACCTTGCTACACCGTATCTTTAGAGACAAGAAAATAAAGACCATCATAGTAATGAGCCTTAATGCGCTCAAACAAGGATGATTGAGCAATCACACAAGCAAGAATTCTACCCAACTTAGAATATCCAATCTCGCAAATCTATTAGCCAAGGCGTGAATATCCATAGACAAATGCCTCCCTCTTTGTTCAAGCAAATGCCATACTCCAAATCATGAATCGAACATTTCTTCCCATAGAGATTCAACTGTTGTGACACATAAGTAATTACTTTACCATTTTGCACCAACCGCGTACGAAGATCAATGTGTGAAGCATCACAATACACTATCTATATCCTTGAACTTATGGGAAACACCAACATTGGGTTGAAATAATGTAACACCCTCCACAAGGAGACAATTATAGTCTGCCCTCGTAACATATGGGATTAACACCCTGCCCCACATCTGTAGCATCATCGCACTTATCGGTGCCCAACTGATATCGAGTACTCAACATCACATAAGAATAAATAGGAAGGAAGGCTTCAAGCCAAAATAAAGCTACACGATAAGGAATGGAGAATATAGAAAGTCCTAAAGCCCTATGGCCTCTAGCAGATAGATACTGACATATCTATATCGATCCACAAGACTCTACTAGGCCTGCTTGTGATTAGTGATACCCTTAGAACCTAGAGCTCCGATACTAACTTGTCACAACCCAAATTCCACCAAATGTTGTGATGGAACCTAATCCACTTGTAGGAAAGACAACACTCAATAATAACAAAAGAATCAGAATATTAAATCATTTAACTATTTCATGATATAAGTAACAATGCGAAATATAAATCAATTCAGTATCACAAATACATAATTAATAACAATGTCTAAACGTGACCAAAACCATCTATAACGCCCAAAATCCAGTGTCAATACATCACGAGCATCTAATAAGAGTAAATAATCTCATCAAAAGAACAACCTTTGTCTGGGGAAGAAAATACATAGACAGATATGAATGAGTATGGAAGATATAAGGACCCGATTGGTCGTTTTGTGTAATTGTGCCTCATTAACCCTTTTTATGCTTCACACATGTGTGTTTATGATTTTATAACTTGCGTGGTTGGTTAGTTTCATTCCGGGAAGCTTTCGGGTTGATTTGGACCCTTCAATTCTTGGCTTAAAAGTCTATATTAGAAATGTTAACCAAACTTTGACTTTTGTGAAAACAACCCCGGAGCTGTGTTTTGATCGCTCCAATAACTTTGTATCGTGGTTTAGAGCCTCGAGGGCTCGAATGAGTTTCGAACATTTTTCGGAATGGATTGCATTGAAAATGAACTGTTGGTGCTCAGGTATCGCAATTATGAGCACCAACATCACAATTAGGAAGGTGACAGTGGGGGCTCAGATGTTGCAATTGCAACTACCCCTTCGCATTGGAGAAGTTTGATGGCTTTTGACTTAGTTCGCATTTGCGAACATTTGTTCGCTTTTGCGAGGTTCACAGTTTTGCAATTGCAATGCGTCTTGTCGCAATCGTGATATTGAAGGAGGCTGTCAGGGTTCACAAATGCGAGCCCTTATCTGCAATTGCGAGGGTTCGTAAATACAAACCCTGTGTCGCAAATGCGACAATTGCAGTTGGTACAAAGGGATGGGAGACGCGATTTTGCAAAACATTCTCTCATTTTTGAACCCTATACTCGGCAGGAGGCGATGTGCAGAGGGACTCTTCACCTGCAAACCTTGGGTAAGCTATCCTAATCTATTTCTAATCATATTCCATCAATATATCATAGATGTTTAAAATTGAAATCATGTGAATCAAAGTGAAAATTTGTGAAACTTTATCAAGTGTTCGAAAAATAATAATATGAGTTTTGAGAGTCGATGTGGACTCGAATTTTTGAAACTAATCACATAGATAAACTCGGGCGTCATGGGTAGTCGGAATCTATCATTGGATTCGGGTTTTGACCGGGCGAGACCCCGGGTTGACTTTTGTTGACATTTTGAGAAAAGTATAAAGATCATAGCTTTATCTATTGAAATTGATTTCCCTTGCATTGTTTGATTATATACTTAATTGAGGTAAGTATATTGCCTAACATTGTGTGGGAGAACTACGTCGTAAGATTGGTATTGATTGATTCATTTGTTGCTATGTGAATGCCATGTACGTAAGGTGATGAGTGGGTACACGGGTTGTATGTAGTATTGGACAAGTTTAGGCTACTTAAACTCCTTCCATGCCTTAATACAATTGTCATGTCATGTTCTAAATTCTCATAGTCAATATATTCTTACTTGTGTTAGTCTATCCTTACATGCTTTAAATGATTTCTTTAACACTTGTTCAATATCCTAATTGATAAATTGCTTTCATGCTTTAGTTGAACTTGTTGCCTCTTTTATTTTTACACGCTATCTCTTTGATTTTTGATTATCATTATTTGAAGTTATTGTTCATGTTATCTCTTTCATTGTTGATTTCCATTATATGAAGTCATTATTACATGTTATCTCTTCCATTGTGAGTTATTCATATCTGATATCGTGGTTATACATTATTTCACTCATTGTTGAATTATTGGTGTTCAAGTTGTTATTACGTTGGGGCGAAATTGTTTAGTCTTGAGACATCTTGCATGTTGAGTATTTTACATTCATTGTTGTTGTTGATATTCTTGTGCACGTTGTGGTGGATCCATAGGCTATTGTTGGGAAATATTGATATTTTTTATTGTTGGCAAGTTGTGATATATGGGCACTTGTGGTGCGAGTTATTATTTTGATGTGATATTGATGCGCATGTGGCGGTATAAGGCTTGGGGTTAATGTGTATGTAGTGGTATAAGGCGAGACTTATGTGCATTTTGCTTGTAGGGGAACTACGTAAAGCCACACGGTGTCATAAAGTGGGCTAAAGTGCGTGTATCTATTTTGAGAAAACTATTTCCAAAACCTATTTATTGTAAGGCTCACGCGGCGGTATAAGGAAAGATTGTGATTGAAATGGAGAAATATGAATACGAGGCAGTACCTAGGTTGTGATTCTTTATTTATACGAGGCGGTACCTTGGTTGTGATTCTTATTGTACACGAGGTGGTACCTCGTTGTGATTCTTGTTGTTTATCTCATGTTGCAAAGAGATTTGGTTGGAACATTTCTTGTTGTTTTGTTCTTCCTTATTATGGCAGTTGTTGTCCGTATACGATCATTGTGGTTCTCTCTAGTTTCTTCCTTTATGTTATTTCCATGTTTAAAACATTGGTATTAGTTAATGCTATTAACTTGTCTCGTATCAGTTATTTCTCCGCTTTCCATTATTATTCGTTCTCATGGTTTCATATTATTTATTTATATCCTAGTAGGTGTCTTGACCTGATCTCGTCACTACTCTACCGAGGTTAGTCTTGATACTTACTCGGTACCATCGTCGTGTACTCAACTACGCTTTTGCACATCCTTTTGTGCAGATCCAGGTACATTTTCCCATGCCGGAACCTAGAGTTGATTTGGGTTGTTGTTTTTATGAAACTTCAAGGTATACCTGCTCCACATCCGTAGGCCTCGCAGTCACTTTCCTTTACCTTTACTCATGTTGTATTTTTCGTTCAGACAGTGATGTAGTACACAC
Source organism: Nicotiana otophora (assembly GCA_000715115.1). Taxonomy (NCBI): domain Eukaryota; kingdom Viridiplantae; phylum Streptophyta; class Magnoliopsida; order Solanales; family Solanaceae; genus Nicotiana; species Nicotiana otophora. The sequence goes on along the minus strand of AWOL01S0041826.1, from coordinate 164,381 downwards.
TTTAACTTACTCTGTAGAGCTTATGACTCAGTTCCACCGGTCTGGGGGAGTGTATTGTTGAGATTATATTTCAAGAGTTTATATCAATTATTCAGCCTTGTTTTAGTATTTTGTTAATTATTTCTGTCAAGTTATTATTAACTACTAGGCTTACCTAGTCATAGAGACAAGTTGTCATCACGACATCATACAGAGAAAAATTGGGGTAGTGACAGAAAAGGGACCTCATATGCTGCAGATCGGATCTAGCATAGCACCTTACTACGAAGTGTCTCATTACATACTCCTCTCAACTCAACAGGTACTACAAATACCAGTCACAGAACCCACACAACATATGTGGAAGTGTAGTATGAGTATAGAATCACGGTACTTATTAAGTATCAAGTCTAGCCTCGAAGAAGTATTGGTGAGGGTTCGACATCGACACCTACTAATTGCACAATAATCATATGAAGTATAAATAGAACATGGAATAGAGAATGATATCATCAATCGGGTCTGTCAATAGAACCACAATAAAACTAGAATTCAGACATGCTTTTCGAACAAGGAGATAGAATACACCATCAATTATCTCAGTTCTTTCCATAATCATGATATGAGTCAATCAATGTTCACATATATTATAAGAGCCACTACATGAGTCTAAGTTATCAATGCATGCTCAAACAAGGGGGCTAGTAAAATATCATTATCTCAATCTTTCATAATCACAATATGAGTCAATCAACAGTCATGTAAATATATGTAAGAGACATTTCACGAGTCGTGGCTACCGGTGCATGCTCACAACCCAATATTGTCGCGATCAAAAATCTACCTAGTCGTGATGGAATGTTACTCAAACATGATAGGTAAGCCAAACTTAGTAAAATATAACTCAAGTGAAAGATCATTAATAACAATGATGAAAATAGTTTAATTCCATACAACATCTCAAGGATTGGTAGTACAAGTCATGAGCCATTATGATTAGAATTACAAAGCTGGTATGAGAATAAGTATAATATCTGTTTGGAATATACATGAACAGAAGTACAAATCCTAAAATGCCAAGAACAAGTGGTAGCCATAACTAGAACGCTGGTACATTTTCAATGCCATCCTCAATCATCCACAACAGCTCAGCTCCAAGATCTACACGCAAGGTACAGAGGTGTAGTATGAGTACAATCGACCCCATGTACTCAATAAGTATTATGACTAACCTCGGTGAAGTAGTTACGAGGTCTCAGCATAGGGATACTCGTTATACATAAGATGTACAGCTCAATAACATATGTATGTACCCAGCAACAGTATCAATTTAAGCATGAAACACTGGTACAACCAATTAGTGCACATAGAGAAAATGTGTGCGAGTCTCTCAACAACTCAACATATAAAGAAGATATGCACTTGGTATCAAATAACACATCAAACATTTCACATAGAAAAGATATGCACGATACTATTCCAGTTTAACAACTAAGCATATAGAGGAAATATGTGTCTATCATCACTAAATCATCAAATCTTGAATATGGAGGAGATATGTGTTAAATGTCAAAAACTCCTTCCACAGTTGCATATAAAGAAGATATGCATGAAATATATTGGAATACTTTAACAGCTGCATGTAGAAAAGATATGCATCATTAGACAAGTCATGTTACACAAATTGACATATAGTGAAGATATATACTTTGAGTCAATTCTTAAATCATGTGGCATATAGAGAAGATATGCTTAGAAGATATGTTTGCATTCCTGCACTAGCATGTAGAGAAGATATGCAGTAAAAAAAACATGTATAATTCCAAGGAGTTTGCATATAGAGAAGATACACAAAATCCAACCACTTGCCAATTTCCATAATCCGCGTATACGTCATCAAGGAGAAACATGAGAGAATGACATAAGAGGGATGGATCCTTATCCACACACTGCATGAACAACTCACGTGCCATAGTCATAACAACTGCACGAACAACTCACGTTTCATAATCACGTAACTACACGAAAACGTCACGTGCTACCATCCAGTCCATCACACAGAAACCATATACAAGAATACATGTATACAATCAACAAATATCAAATCATGTACTCGTGGATTGATAAATATCATGCTACAGTGTATGCATGTGCGAAGTATACAATAAAATCTCGAGTTAGGCGGGTACGCCATACAACAATAGATATCATGTTCAACTAGGGAATCAACTTCTATACATGATCTTTGGCATGATTCACGGAGTTCACGTAGTCATACAAACATATAAAGCATGATAGCATGAAGCACAATATCCAAATCAAGGCATAGTATCGTCTAGAGACTGCTCCGGTCATGAATCATATATATCACCCATATATGCGCTCGTCACCTCACATATACGTCGCATCTCAGACATTCAATTAGACAAAAGAGTTCATTTCCTAAGGGTTCTTCCCTCAACAAGATTCAGCAAGATACTTACCTCGTCCGGGCTAGTTCAAAGCTCCAAAATTGTATTTCCTTGAGAAATCATCTCTAACCAAACAACCTAGGAAGTCCACGAATGCCATAGCAGACGATCCCAATCCATAAAGCCTCGATCTTTGAGGAATTTCCAAGAGGTCAATAAAAGTCAACCCGGGTTAGAGTGTCCAAAATTAGGAAATAATACCAAACTTTGTTGACCCATAACCCGCTGAGTCCAAATATATTATTAGTTTCCAAGTCGGTACTCAAATTCCCAAAATACACCCTCTTAAAGTGTAGGAAAAAATCCAAACTTTTCCTTCCAAATTTCATGATTAAAAGTGTGTAAATCCATGACAAACTAATATATATATATATAGTCAAATCCAAGTATAAATTACTTATCGACAAAGTAATGGTGAAAATGCTCTCCAAAATCGTCTCTTCCCGAGCTCCAAAACTCAAAATAGTGAAACATGAGCAATTCCTATTTTTTTGGACAAAATATACCCCTGATCCAAATCCTTCATCGCGTTTGCAGCTAACACTTTGCGAACGCGAAGCACAAAACACAACGACCCTCTAGTCCTTCTTCGCAAATGCGGCTAGACCATCACGCTTGCGATGCACAACTGACCTTCCCGTCAGTGAAAGCGGTAAAACATAGCGAACGCGTAGAACTAAGCTACTCCAACTCATAACCTCTTCGCAAATGTGAGCTACTGATGCGAACCCGAAGTAAAACAATCCTGCCTACCAAAACCAATTATGCGTACATGGTTAAATGCTTTGCGATCGCGAAGAACATCAAAGACATCAGAAAACTAGCAATGCTAACATCATCCGAAATGGTCCGAAACCACTTCGAAACTCAATCAAGCCCCTCGAAACCCCGTCCAATCATATCAATAAGGTCAAATACATTATACAAACTTATCCAAAAGCTCAAAACACCATCAAAACTAAGAATCGAAGATCAAGATCATCCTCTTAGCTTTCAAACATTCAAACTTTACAGAATGCTTCTGAATCATACTTGAACATTCTGGATCACAATCAAACTCTTCACACAAGTTCGAATCAACAAAATGAATATATATGAGGTTTCAAAATTGCAATACGAATACGATAGCACCAAAGTAAACTCTCAATAAAGCCTATAAACTTTCCAAATCTTCAAATAGCCAACTTTTGGAAAATTGAGAAGAATCAACTAGGAGCCTCCAAACCTCAATCCCGACATACACCTAAGTCTAAAGTCACCATACGAACCTCTTGGAACTATCAAATCACAAATCTGAGATTATTTACTCAAAGGTCAAAACTTGATCAACTCTTCCAACTTAAAATTTCCAAATTGCGAATCCCTTTATCTTTTCATGAACCACTCAAAAATCAAAATGAACCATGCATGCAAGTCATAATACGCCGTAAAAAGCCGCTCAAAGTCTAAAATCAAGGAACGAGATGCTAGAAGTCAAAATAACTGGTTGGGTCATTACAAGTATCAAATCGCAAAACACAAATTTCTCTCTGTGTGTGTGTATATATATATATATATATATATATATATATATTGTCATGCCCCGACCTCGGAGAGCGCGACCGATGCTCAACCGAGATACAACGGTCGAGCAAGCATGTACAATACCTTCTACCCAACTCGCCCATGAATAAAGAGAAGATACTTCATATCATTAATTAAACATTAAGAGGTCATGGGAACAACACCAGTTCACTTCCATTAGTTACGTCATTAACAAGTCCCCAAAACAGTGCACTATATATTCGTAGTTAAAGTGGGATAGATAATACAATTACAACAAGTTTAGTTCAAGCTTCCCAAAACAGGACACAACCCACACTATGTGTACGGAGCCTCTAACAGAAACAAAAGAGTTCTATGATAGTGCCGACAACAAGGCTCCAGCTATACCTCAAAACACTATGTACATGAAACAAGAGATATAGGACCCCAGAATGAAGTAGGGCTCACCAAGTTAGCTGAGGAGAGGGTGGGCTGCTATCACTGATCAATACCACCTGCTATAGAACCACATGCATCCATTAAAGATGCAGTACCCCCGGCAAAAGGGACGTTAGTACATGTCGAATAGTACTAGTACGAATACTAAACACTTATGCAAGGACTTGGAAATACAACATGAATGTGATGAATCATGAAAACAATAAAAGGATTAGTTAGCCGTTAAAGCCATATAGAATTTATTAAGAGCTTTCAATAACATTTATAAATGCATAAGTTGGGGATCCTCTACAACTACCTTTACACAAAGCGGCCCTGCCGCCTCACCCCAACGTATGCGGATGAAGATACAATCACAATACTAGAAATTCTACACAAAAGCGGCCATGCCGCCTCACCCCAATGTATGTGGGTAGAGGTGTATTCACAATTCCAGAAACTCTACACAAAGAGGCCCTGCCGTCTTACCCTGATGTATGCGGATAGAGGTGTATTCACAATACCAGAACTCTACACAAAGAGGCCCAACCGCCTCAACCCAATGTATGTGGATGGAGGTGTATTCACAATGCCACATTTCAGATTCCCAAAACAATAATAGTTTGTACAAAAGAGTTCCCATTTAAATCAACGATTTGGCACCTTTGGCCTTAGCAAGAGTAGCTTCATAAGGTTTCATCACATAATTAAGTCAAAATAGAGAATCATTAACACACGAGGGTTCTANACTCTCTATATATATATATATATATATATATATATATATATATATATATATTGTCATGCCCCGACCTCGGAGAGCGCGACCGATGCTCAACCGAGATACAACGGTCGAGCAAGCATGTACAATACCTTCTACCCAACTCGCCCATGAATAAAGAGAAGATACTTCATATCATTAATTAAACATTAAGAGGTCATGGGAACAACACCAGTTCACTTCCATTAGTTACGTCATTAACAAGTCCCCAAAACAGTGCACTATATATTCGTAGTTAAAGTGGGATAGATAATACAATTACAACAAGTTTAGTTCAAGCTTCCCAAAACAGGACACAACCCACACTATGTGTACGGAGCCTCTAACAGAAACAAAAGAGTTCTATGATAGTGCCGACAACAAGGCTCCAGCTATACCTCAAAACACTATGTACATGAAACAAGAGATATAGGACCCCAGAATGAAGTAGGGCTCACCAAGTTAGCTGAGGAGAGGGTGGGCTGCTATCACTGATCAATACCACCTGCTATAGAACCACATGCATCCATTAAAGATGCAGTACCCCCGGCAAAAGGGACGTTAGTACATGTCGAATAGTACTAGTACGAATACTAAACACTTATGCAAGGACTTGGAAATACAACATGAATGTGATGAATCATGAAAACAATAAAAGGATTAGTTAGCCGTTAAAGCCATATAGAATTTATTAAGAGCTTTCAATAACATTTATAAATGCATAAGTTGGGGATCCTCTACAACTACCTTTACACAAAGCGGCCCTGCCGCCTCACCCCAACGTATGCGGATGAAGATACAATCACAATACTAGAAATTCTACACAAAAGCGGCCATGCCGCCTCACCCCAATGTATGTGGGTAGAGGTGTATTCACAATTCCAGAAACTCTACACAAAGAGGCCCTGCCGTCTTACCCTGATGTATGCGGATAGAGGTGTATTCACAATACCAGAACTCTACACAAAGAGGCCCAACCGCCTCAACCCAATGTATGTGGATGGAGGTGTATTCACAATGCCACATTTCAGATTCCCAAAACAATAATAGTTTGTACAAAAGAGTTCCCATTTAAATCAACGATTTGGCACCTTTGGCCTTAGCAAGAGTAGCTTCATAAGGTTTCATCACATAATTAAGTCAAAATAGAGAATCATTAACACACGAGGGTTCTAACACATTATGCCAATCGGGAATCAATTTTACTAGTTTGAATACCCCACATCAATAGCGTTTCAAGTTCGACTATAGATGATAGAACTTTACAAGGATTCGGGAGTTCCAATACTAGAAGAAGAGTTTAGCCTTCATACCTCGCTTTGAGCTTTCTTTAATTCACTACACAGTTCCGAAAATCCTAGCAACTTCGATGTATTTAGATACATAGAAAAATGGAACACATATTAGGAAGATATTCATAGTTTCGTCTCATTTGAGCGTTTTATCAAACACTAGGTGTGCTAATTTGATTACAAGGTTCTTCGACAAGATTTCTTTCACTCCACAACTAATTAAATACCAAGAGTTTACTCATACTAGTTCAATTACTTCCCCGCCATCCTTATAGCTACATGCATGCATAAATAACAACTATCATACCCAAGAATCATACTCCCAATTACGCATCTTCTATCTAAACTCGACATTCAAGGCTAGGGTTAGAACCTTACCTCTTGGATGAAGACATTATGAGTTTTCCTAGTGAATTCTCCAAGTCTTGAGAAAGGATTGATTACGAATTAGCCTACGATTTCCTCCTCTCTCTCTAGAACACTCTCACTTCTCTGTAAAATATCAGATTTCTGCCTCCAATACGAGCCCTAAGGGCTTTTACTCAAAATAGGGTCGGGTAAAAAAAATTAAAAAAATGAAGCCTCGACACAAATCTGCGGTTGCATATGCGACCGCATAATGGCCCTCCAAAAATGGGCACCCCTGCCTCACTCTGTGATAGGTCTGCGGTCTGCAGACCTATTCTACGGTCGCATAATGCACCGCAGAACTCTCCTCCAAATTTTTTTTGTGCTGGATCTATGAAGGGTTATGCGGCCGCATAATGGACCGCATAATGGTACAAAACTTTTGCCCAAATTTCTGCTTGGGTCTACGACAGATATGCGGTCTGCAAATTATTTTTGTAACTGTAGAATGGACCGCAGAAATGCCCTGCACTTCCAAAATTTTTCTTGAACTCCCCAACTCTGCAGAATCCCTATAATCGTCAAGACATAATCCTACTTCGGCACCACGAAATCCCGAGTTTTTGGTAAACTTTTATGGGGCCTTATAACCTCCCCCGCTTAAGATCATTAGTCCTCAAATGAGGGCCAAAGTCGGCCATTAGAAACTAATGTGACTCAGCTGCTATAACACACACCAACAGTTCCAAACTTTTTACTAACTCCCAAAATTTCCAAACTTTTCACCAGAGTTTCCCCTGTAACTGGGCCTATCCACCTGTCAACGAATCCCAGAAACCAACCCTAACAACATATACATGAACCAATGACGTAACATAACATAAATACAACGGCAATCGTGGCCTTACGAGGAGTATATCACCAAAAGGGAACAACCTTAACATCAATTGTACAAATGATACATAATTCATAGAAGGTAAACTCTTAACATTTTTATAGAACACTACTTTATAAATACATTGTTATTCAAACAAATGAGGGTATTTCTTCTTCATTTCTTGCTCGGCCTCCCATGGGGGCTCTTCAACCTGCTGGTTCCGCCATAGTACTTTCACGGAGGCAATCTCTTTGTTCCTAAACTTTTGAACTTACCTATCAAGAATGGCAACTGAAAATTCTTCATAAGTCAATTCTTCATTAACCTCAATAGACTCAACCGGAAGAATAAGCGGCGAATCTCCAACCACCTTCTTAAACATGGATACATGAAATACCGGGTGCACTAAAGACATCTTAGGAGGTAGTTTTAGCCTGTAAGCCACTGACCAATCCTCTGAATGATTTTGTACGGTCCGACATACCTCGGACTTAATTTCCAATTCATAAGACTCAAGATGCAACTTACGGCAATCTTTGATCCAGCTACTTCCCTTCTTGTTTTCGTTTCTTTCTTTTTTTAGAATACCTGCTCTGCTACCTCTGCTCTCGTTCGGAGGAGGCTGTTAGGTCACCTAAAAGGGGTTATGGACATACAAGGCCAAAACATGTGTGTCAGGCACGCGACCCATCAAAACCACATTACACCCTTCATAGGGGAAACCTTCAAGAATACCAAATCATCTTCTTTGGACTCCAAATCCTTACGACGCACATTCGAATATGACTTTTGATGACTCTGAGCAGTTTTTAACCGTTTTGTAATGAACTTAACCTTCTCCATAGCCTGATGCACGAGGTCTGGCCCTATTCATTTGTCCTATCCGATCTCGAACCACCTAATGGAAAATCTACATCTCATACCATATAAAGCCTCGAACGGTGCCATCTGAATACTAGAATGATAACTGTTGTTATAGGAAACTTTTATGAGCGGCAAATGATCATCCCAGCTACCCCTAAAGTTAAGAACACACGCTCGCAACATATCCGCAAGTGTCTGAATAGTCCGCTCTGCTTGCCCGTTGGTCTGTGGATGGAAAGTTGTACTAAGATTTACATGAGTACCCAACCCTTGCTGAAATTTCATCCAAAAGTTACCTGTGAACTGTGCCCCCCGATCTGAGATAATAGAAACTGGAGTGCCATGAAACCTGACTATTTCCTTGATATATAACTGAGCATAATGTTCTGCTGTGTCGATAGCCTTAACAGGTAAGAAATGTGCTTATTTTGTGAGTCAGTCCACAATTACCCAAATCGAGTCGAACTTGCGAGGCGTGCGAGGTAGTCCTACCAAAAATTCAATATTGATCATCTCCCACTTCCACATTGGGATTTCTATGTTCTGTGCCAACCCACCCGACCCTTAGTGTTCAGCCTTCACTTGCCGACAATTTGGACATCTTGCCACAAAGTCCGCTACATTCCTCTTCATATTATTCCACCAGTAGACTTCCTTAAGATCATGGTACATCATTGTAGAGCCCATGTGCATGGAATACCTAGAAGTGTGAGCCTCAGCCATGATTCTTTCCCGGAGACCATCTACAGTTGGAACACATAGTCGCCCTTCGTACCTTAGTGTACCATCATCCATGCCAAAAGAAAAGGCCATGGTCATATGTTAATGGATCCCCTCCTTCAATTGTACCAACAATGGATCATTGTATTGCTGCTCCTTGACTTCCACCACAGGCAACGATTCAGCCTTATTTTGCACAATCACCCCTCCTTCATAGAGTCTGCAAGACGAACTCCCAAAATAGTCACCCGATGAACCTCCTTGGCCAACGGCCTTTGATATTCCTCCAAGTGAGCCCAACTACCCATATATTTCCAGCTAAGAGCATCTTCCACAACATTATCATTCCCCAGATGATACAGAATATCGATGTTGTAATCCTTGAGTAACTCAAGCCATCTTCTCTACCTTAGATTCAATTCCTTCTATTTGAAAATGTATTGAAGGCTCTTATGGTCCGTGAATATATCCATATGGACCCCATACATATAATGACATCAAAGTTTCAATGCAAATACCACCGCCGCAAGCTCTAAGTTATGTGTTGGAAAGTGTTTTTCATGATTCTTGAGTTCCCTAGAAGCATAAGCTATCACCTTGCCATATTGCATTAACACATAACCAAGTCTGATTCTTGAAGAATCAAAATATACCACAAGCCCATTTGTACACTCTGGTAGGGTCGACACTGGTGTCGTAGTCAATATTGATTTCAACTCCTGGAAGCTTCTTCCACAAGCATCTGACCATTGGAAATTAACCGCCTTCTACGTCAATTTAGTCAACGGAGAGGCAAGAGTAGATAACCCTTACACAAATTCCTATAATATCCAGCTAAGCCCAAGAAACTGTGAATCTCAATTAGAGTTGTAGGTCTAGGCCAATTCTTCATAGCTACAATCTTTTGAGGATCAACCTCAATTCCTTTTCTGGAGACGACATGACCCAAAATGTGACAGATTCAAGCCAAAATTCACATTTTGCAAACTTCTCATACCACTTGTGCTGATATAGAGTTTGTAGAACTTGCCCTGAGGTGATCGGCATGGTCCTCTCGACTTCATGAATATACCAGAATATCGTCAATAAACACTATCGCAAAAGAGTTGAGGAACGGCTTGAAAACTCGGTTCATAAGATCCATGAATGTTGTCAGGGCATTTGTTAGCCTAGAAGACATTACCAGAAATTCAAACTGCCCATACCGGGTTCTGGAAGCTGTTTTAGGAATATCTTGCTCCCCGATCTTGAATTGGTGATACTCAGATCTTTAATCAATCTTGGAGAAATACTTAGCACCTTGCAATTGGTCAAACAAATCATATATCCTTGGCAGTGGGTACTTATTCTTGATCATGACCTTGTTGATCTGCCGATAGTCAATACACATCCTTAATGACCCATCTTTATTTCTTACAAAAAGGACTAATGCGCCCCAAGGTGACACATTTGGCCGGATGAAACCCTTCTCTAACAAATCCTTCAATTATTCGTTTAGCTCTTTCAAATCTGTTGGTGCCATTCTGTAGGGTGGAATAGAAATAGTGTGTGTACCCGGCATCACATCAATCCCGAAATCAATCTCCCTGTCTGGTGGGATCCCAGGGAGCTCATCCGAAAAGACCTCCGAAAATGCATTCACAACAGGCACAGACTCAAGTGTAGGTGCCTCAGCATCGGTGTCCGTAACCCGGACGAAATGGTAGATACACCCTTTGTTAATCATATTCGTGGACTTAAGGTAAGAAATAAACCTGCCTTTCGGCACCACATCTTCCCCCTTCCATTCAATCACTATCTCATATGGAAATTCAAACCTAACGATCTTGGTTTGACAATCAAGCTTAGCAAAACATGAATAAAGCCAGTCCATCCCCATTATTACATCAAAATCAACCATCCCCAATTCAATAAGATCGGCCAGGGTGTCCCGACCATGCACCGTGACAACACAATCCCTATAAACCTGCGGGGCCACAATAGACTCGCCAACTGGAGTAGATACAAAGAACGACTCAGGAAGTTGTTCCGGTTCTATCCCAAATTCCATAGCAACATAAGGAGTGACATATGACAAAGTGGAACCGGGATCAATAAGAGCATATACATTATGGGATTGGACAATCAATATACCCGTGACAATATCTGGAGAAGTCTTTGAATCACGATGCCTCCGCATAGCATAAAATATGTTGGGTCCTACCGAAGGTGTTGTGGATATAGTAGATGCAAAACTAGATGGCTGCACCGCACATCTACCCATGATCCGGTGGGACGAGCGACAATCCATCTAAATGTGACCCTTCATACTGCACCCGTAACATATAGGTAGGTCTATGAAGCAGATCCCAAAGTGAATCCTCCCACACTTAGGGTGTGGGGGCCTCCGCTGCTGCTGGAATCTCCCTCCAGACCGACTCTGTAGGTGGGGTCCCATGTAGCCCTGACTGGGCCCAGATGGTGGTGCACTCATCGAAGACTGATCAAATGACTGAGATGGCCATGATGACCCTCCCCTAAATGCCAACCTACCACCACCAGAAGAACCACCCAAGTTGCCTGCGGTCCGGGCCTTGCTGCTACCCGCATGCTCTCTTCTATTTTTTAGTTTAAGATCCTTTGTATCTTGATCAAACGGAACCATCTTCCCATAGTTCATATCAAAATTCAAGGTAGCTGTAGTGGCCTTATTAATAACTAAGGGGCTAAAGCCCTGCACAAACCGATGCACTCTAGCCTCCATAGTGGGCAACATGTGAATAGCATACTTGGACAGGTGCTTGAACTCCATATGGTAGTCCTACACATTCATGCTGCCCTGCTTTAGGGTCTCAAACTCAGTGGTATGAGCTGCCTTAGTCTCGGCAGGTAAGAAATGATCCATAAAGGCATCAGTGAACTCATTCCACCTCGCCGGAGGGCTCCCCTTCTCACGGGACTCCTCCCACATCTCAAACCAAGAATAGGCCACCTCTTTCAGGGGGTAGGAGGCCAACTCCTCTCCTTCCGTCTCAGTAGCATGCATAACTCGGAGAGTCTTGTGCATCACATCAATGAAGTCTTGGGGGTCCTCCTCAGGATCAGTACTAGTGAACACTTGAGGATCCAACTGAAGAAACCTGTTCACCCCGGAACAAGCAGAATCCCCTGGCTGACTAGAAGAAGTAGGTGTAACACTTGATCTCTGGGCCTGGGAGGCCACTATCTAAGTCAACATCTGAATGGCTCCCATAAGATCCCTATCAGAAATACCGGGACTGGAAGCTAGAGGTAGACGTGGAACTGGAATATCAGTTGGAGGGACCGTTGCACCCTCAGTAGGTGTAGGAACTGGTGCAGTCTGAGAAAGAATAGTAGATTCAGGCGGTGTAGTAATTGGGGAAATATCCTCACCCCTCGGGTGCTCACCCGCACTTATCATCAAATATCGAATCAACGGCCACTCCTGGGGTAACATTGGCTCCTTGGATAGTTCTTGCATTCTTCCTAGGCATCATGTACTGAATGTTAGATTAAAGCACGAGTTAAAGGGGGAACAATCTTACAATTAGCTTTATCGCACGATCGAGAACATCAAAGAAGGGTATTATTCCAAAGTGCCCAAGTAGCCTCCTAATTATAGATGTGGTCGAAAACACACCGATAAGAAGGACTCTACTAGACACGGCTACGAGACATCCTAGGACACCATAAAACTTTAAGCTCTGGTACCAAGTTTGTCACGCTCCGACATCGGGGAGCGTGACCAGGGCTCAACTAAGATACCCCGGCCGAGTAAGCTTGTAAAATACCTTCTACCCAACTCGCCCATGAATAAAGAGAAGATACCTTCATATCATTAATTAAACATTAAGAGGTCATGTGAATAACACCAGTTCACTTCAATTAGTTACATCATTAACAAGTCCTGAAAATAGTACATTATATATTCGTAGTTAAAGTGGGACAGATAATACAATTACAACAAGTTTAGTTCAACCTTCCCAAAACAATATACAACCCACACTATGTCTACAAATCCTCTAATAGAAGCAAAAGAGTGCTATGACAGTGCCAACAATAAGGCCCTGGCTATACGTCAAAACACTATGTACATGGAACAAGAGATAGAGGACCCCGGAATGAAGTGGGGCTGATCAAGTCAGCTCAGGAGAGGGTGTGCTGCTATTACTGGTCAATACCACCTGCTATAAAATCACCTGCATCCATTAAAGATGTAGCGCCCCCGGCTAAAGGGACGCTAGTACAGGTTGAATAGTACTAGTATGAAAACCAAACACCTATGCAAGGACTTGGAAATGCAACATGAATGTGATGAGTCATGGTAACAATAAAAGGCTTAGTTAGCCGTTAAACCCATAGCAAATTTATTAAGAGCATTCAATAACATTTAAAAATTTATAAGTCGGGGATCCTCTACAACTACTTTTACACAAAGTGGCCTGCCGCGTCACCCCAACGTATGCGGGTGGAGGTGCTATCACAATACCAGACATTCTACATAAAGCGGCCCTGACGCCTCACCCCAATGTAGATGGATGGAGGTATATTCACAATGCCACAAACTCTACACAAAGAGGCCATGTCGCATCACCTGAATGCATGCGGGTGGAGGTGTATTCATAATACCACAACTCTACACAAAGTGACCCCGCCGCCTCACCCAATTGTATGTCGGTCGAGGTGTATACACAGTGCCACATTTCGGATTCCCAAAACAATAATAGTTTGTACAAAAGAGTTCCCCTTTTAAATCAACCATTTGGTACATTTGGCCTTAGCAAGAGTAGGTTCATAAGGTTTCATCATATGAGAAATAAGTGTTTAATCACTTTGATTTCATGCAAGATTTTCTTCCCCAAAGGTTTATAACATAATTAAGTCAAAATAGATAATCATTAACACACGAGGGTCCTAACACGTTATGCCAATCGAGAATCAATTTTTGTAGTTTGAATACCCCACATCAATAGCGTTTCAAGTTCGACTACACATGATAGAACTTTACAAGGATTCGAGAGTTTCGATACTAGAAGAAGAGTTTAGCCTTCATATCTCGCTTGAGCTTTCCTTAATTCACTACACAATTCCGAAAATCCTAGCAACTTCGATCTACTTAGATACATAGGAAAACTGAACATAAATTAGGAAGATATTCATAGTTTCAGCTCATTTGAACATTTTATCAAACACTAGGTGTGCGAATTTGATTACAAGGGTTTTCCACAATATTTCCTTCACTCCACAACTAATGCAATACCAAGAGTTTACTCATACTAGTTCAATTACCTCCCCACCATCCCCATAGCTACATACATGCATAAATAACAACTCTTATACCCAAGAATCATACTCTCAATTACCCATCTTCTATCTAAACTTAAAATTGAAGGCACGGGTTAGAACCTTACCTCTTGGATGAAGACCTTGTGAGTTTTTCATGTCAATACTACAAGTCTTGAGCAAGGATTGATGAACAGTTAGCCTAGGGTTCCCTCCTCTCTCTCTAGAACACTCTCACTTCTTTCTAAAATATCATATTTGTGCCTTCAAAACGAGCCCCAAGGGCTTTTAATCAAAATAGGGTCGAGTAAAAAAAATTAGAAAAATGAATCCCCGACACATATATGCGGTCCGCAAAATAGACCTCATAATGGCCCTCTGGAACTGGGCACCCCTGCCTCACTTTGCGACCGGTCTTTGGTCGCATAATGCACCGCATAACTCTTCTCTGGAATTCTTTTGTGTTGGATATGTGAATGGTTATGTGGCCTGGAAAATGATTATGTGGCCGCTTAATTAACCGCATAATGGTCCAAACTTTTTTCCCAAATTTCTGCTTCGGTATGCGGCACAAATGCCCTGCACTTCTAAAAATTTTCTTCAACTCCCCAACACACTGTTCAACCCAAAGAGTCCGAACTGCAGTCCCTACAATTGTTAACACACAAGCCTACTTCGGCACCACGAAACCCCAGATTTTAGGTAAACTTTTATGGGGTCTTATATATATTGTATGTATGTGTGTGTGTGTCCAATCTCAGTGCTTGCGCTCCAATGGCACAATGTAACATGGGTAATCACCCGATTTCGGAGGGACAGCACCAATCTAAGCGCTATTGCAGCGTGCAACTCAATACACTAATAAATACAATAACGTTGTGGTGTGAAATGCGATCCGCAAAAGTTTCACATAGGGATGCGCCACCCGATCCACACATATACCCGTGGCAGCATACCACCCGATCCATACATAATGTTGTTGCAACGTGCAATACAATCCATAAACAATCTCATTAATAATTAATATCCGCTCATAATATTCACGGTGCAAAAATACTCATCTTTTCATAATATTCAACTCTCCAACACATAAGAACATGTATGAGGCCATAATTAAAGTCACCAGATCAAAATAGTAGAAATGCAGAAAGAAGAACATATGGCTGAAAGATGGACATGGTTAATCATGTAGCTCAATTCACCTCAACAATTCAGTAAGAAATTACATCGTTCAACGTCTTATCATAATATTTACCATGAATAAAATAAGCCATTTAACCACCATATCATGAATCAATAAGACAAGTATATGACTACGACTCGACAAAGAAGCTCAATAAGGAAAAACAATCATTTAAGCCCAATTCAACCAGCCACATCCCTACACATACTTCTAAGCCACAATTACGAGTCATCACGTAGTTATGAAATCAATGAATCATGAAGAATAAGATCACATATGTCATGAACAATGCATAATCATAAGCCAAACATTTATCGAATATGGTCATAACCTAGCTATGCATATACGCTTATCACCTCGCATATACAGTGGCTCCTAAATCAGGTAACAAGTAGAAACTAGATCGACTATGGGGAGATTTCATCATACAAGAATAGACAAGAAATTTACCTCCACCTGGCAAGCTTTAACCAATAACAACCACATTTTCCTTTCACATGAAATACCAAACATTTCACGTCTAGTCAAGTACAACCCAATAGCGTCAAACAAAGTCATAGGAATCAATTCCAAACAATAAATCTTCAATCTTTAATCAAATCATCAAAAGTAAACGCAGACCTACATCGTCAAAATGTCAAGCCCCGACCCTCGGCTTGGACGTAACACGTCACCCGGTGGCTGACTATATATGACCGAGCAAACTAATTGACTGGCTGAACCAACATGTGATATCATAACATAATGAATGTGGAAGATAAATAACACATGTTGATATACTGAAAGTCTAAATGATATGATTGAAATATATCTGTAGCCAACATTTAATTAACATGAAAAGCTTGTGACTCTGTCTAATTGTTACTCTAGTTTATGAAGCCTCTAATGAAGTACTGAAAAAACAAATTGTCTGCAAATATTGAAAGAATGTAAAGTAATGATATTTCCCCGATAGAATTAGGGATCACCAAATAGTTGGTACGAGAATCCTAGCGCTCTGAATCGTCAACCTGTAAATAGTTACTTGCATTGTGAGATATAGGCCACGGGAAAAAGAGACGTCAGTACATTTGAATTGTATTGGTAAGTAAAACAACTAAAAGAAAGAACTGTAAATACTTAAACTAAAACAGAACTGATAACTGAACAAGGAAGTAAGGATATAAATACTCCCTCTTCTGAATGATGAACCACCTGTTTATATGAATAAATAAATTGCGTCATCAGGCCCAATATATAAATATATATATGTGTGTGTATGTGTGTGTGTATGTGAACAAGCTGCGGCCTCGGACCCAAGTATACGTACAAATAACTGCAGCCTTAGGCCCCAAGATACATAAAGCATAAACTGCGGCCACATGCCCAAAGATGCGTAAAGCATAAACTTCGACCTCAGGCCCAAGTACAAGGTTTCAACATTCGGGGATTTAAAATTAGGAACTGAGAATCATACTGCAGTACATGATACTGAAATATTGAACCATATTGAGTTACATGATACTGGAATGCTGAATAGAACTAGACTGAGACATGTATTCATGAACTTATTATGAGAAGTGAAGCTTCAATTGTTTATGACATGCTGAGTAATCTAGACCAAGACTCATGGGCATCAAACACAAGTCTATATTGATTAGCCCTGATCTTACAACATTCGAAATGAAAGTCGTGAACTAATCATGAAGTTAGAGAATGGAAGTTCTGCAACTCTTCAAGGAAAAAAGCTTAACTATGTTTTTGAGGCAATTAGTAAAGATTTAAAATAAACGTAGTGTAGGGAGAATCATTAACATTCCCAAACATAGAGAGTTCGTATCACATACCTTGACTATGGCCTTTGCAACGTATCATAATGTTAGTCGCCTCTTTCTATGATAATCTTTAGCAATATATATCAAGAGAAACCAATATTAGTACTACTGGTCATGCTTTAGTCACTTAGGCATTTTATCAAATACCTTATGGGCGTAAATCCTCATAGCCCTTATTAATGGTGCTTACTTCACCCAATTCTCATTCCATTACTTTTAGGTGATTCTACAATTCCAAATAGATGTAACTAACACAATTTCTCATCACTCAAATGATTACAATAATCATCAGTCAACAACCCAAAACCCTAGCATAGTTCATATGATTCTCTTTATCAAACCCACTTACTATTCTCCCAAGAACTCATCCATTCACAACTGTAAATAATTAGGGTGTAGAAGCATTGTCTTTTGAAGTTCAATCCTCTAGAATTAGAGTTCTAGGATTTCTTTTTTCAACAGTGATGTCTCAATCGAATATCTAATAATTTTATGGGTTTACCTATGTTAATAAGGTGTCGGAGAGTTACAATTAACCTGGAATCATCATTAGAACTTACCTTAGATGATGGAGGGACCTTGGAGGAAGTTATGTTCTTGAGAGCTTCCCTTTTTAGAGCAAGTTTTCATGTTTTGGGGTGTGGGGGACGAGGTTGGGCTTTTAGAATTACCCTCCAGGTGCGCTTCCTTGCAGCTGAAGGCCCAACCGTGCACCTGAACGCACATCAAGGGCAGTAGCACTGCCACAAGTGTGCTGCTGCGCACGAGACAACTGGGCGCGCAGCTGGGCGCACCGACATCGACACTTACTGGTGGTCCAATAATCAAATATACATTAGAAAATAGACAAGTATGAGGCGTGGCAAGTAGCAACGAAAAATATAAATATGTATAACATTCTTCTCAATATAAGGATAAATACGAAATCGTCAAATACAAATTACTGTCTCGAATGGAATATATGTCAACAATATTAGGTGCAAATGCCAAATCCGAGTCAAGACGCTCAATTATGTACTTACTCCCTATCAAAATATTCCGAATGATTTTGCTTAGGCAAATGGCCCGATACCATAAGAATGGGTTTAAAGTATCCTACTGAGGCAATCAGCCTGAACCATAAGCGTGGTTTTACAATATCCTGTCGAGGTGAATGGCCTGATCTCATAAGAGTAGTGTGAGGTAATCGTGTCGAGGTGAATGACCCTATACTATAAGAGTGATGTTACATAATCCTGCCAAGGCGAATGGCCAGATCCCATAAGAGTGGTTTTAGAATATCCTGTCGTGGTCAACGACCCACCATAAGAATGGTTTTACAATATCCTACCGAGGAAAATGAACCGTTCCTATAAGATTAGTGTTACATAATTCATCCAAGGCGAAAGACCCGATGGTGCTACATAATCCTATCGAGGCGAAGGGCCCGATCCTATAAGAGTATTAAGACTTTCGACTTGTCACGGGCCAAACTCGTGAATATATATACGATTTAAGGAATGATGAAACTTCCGAACAAATAAGTACGACACGAGAGTAAATCAATAAGAGAATGTATACTTTCACCAACTAATCAACTAGCGCGCCAAGTCTCTAGAATAGCAAATCTTGGTAATCTTTGAAAGTCTAGTCGCAGGCTAACCCATGAATTAAAGCATTTAAACATACAAGATTAACTCAAATACTAGAATTAAATAATGGTATAAATCTAAATCTTTCCGGACGTGTCAAAATCTAGCATACGCATAGACGCTTGTCACCTCGTACGTATGTAGCTCCCATAACACATAGCATATAGCAAATAGAATACCTACGAGGATAAGTTCTCTCTTACAAGTTAGGCAAGAGACTTACCTCGCTTCGAAATTCGATACCGGCTTTAACACCGCTCTAGCACCTCAAACCAATGCCGAACAACCCAAAACTAGCCAAAAATATTCAAACCAATCAAAATTTACTCAAGAACCTATAATTTATCAATTACAAGTAATTCCCAACTCCGCATAAAACATCAAGAAAAGTCAACCAGGGGGTCAAGCGCTGGGATTCAAAAGATTCTTGAACATAAATGTTACCCATAGCAGCACAAACTCAAATATATAATTTATTCTCTACCGATGTCCAATTCGTGGTCAAATTCTCTTTTACCAAATTTTAGGTTTACAACAAAAAAAATCCCAAAATAACCATCAAATTCTACCAATCTCCATCTCTAATTCCATATATAATCCATATCTTTAGCTTACAACAAGTTGGAGTCACTTACCTTACGATATATGATTAAAATGGTCTTTAAGAATCACCCCAAATTGCATTTCTATGAGAGAATGCGATAAAAATGAGTTAAATCCCGAAATCCAAATCATATATTCTGCCCAGGGATTACCCATCGCCATTGCGAGACACTGCTCCGCGATCGCGAAGCACAAAAGTCTACTGCCCAGTAAATACTCTATGTGATCGCGAAAGGACCATCCGTTTGCGAAGGCCTGCTGCTCCCACAACATCACGAAAGTGGCTGACTATATGCAAACGCGGTGACCAAACACCTAGCCACTATCAACCTCTATGTGAATGCCATCAAAGCCACGTGAAGAAAGAACATTCTGCCAATAGTACACGAACGCGAACAAGAACATGCAAACTTAAAGCATGTGCCCCAGCTTCCAAACACACTACGTGAACGCGAGCCTCTGGCCATGAACAAGAAGGATAATGATCCCAGTTCCTAAATTGTTTTTTGATATTGCAAGACTAGCTCCGCGATCGCGAAGCACTGCGACAGACCAGTAACTCAGCTACTCTATAACATATAGAACTAATCCAAAACCACCCTGCATTGCACTTGATCCCCTCGGGACCCCGTCAAATCATAACAACAAGTCCAAATACATTATCTAAATTTATCTGAAGGCTCGAAACACCACAAATAATATCAAAATCAAGAATGGAAGATCAAATCATTTTCTTAACTTTCAAACCTTCAAACTTTGCCGAACACATCCGAATAACACTTAGACATTCCAGATTACTACCAAATGCACACACAAGTTTTGATCAACTAAATGAACCTATCCAAGGTCCTAAAACACAAACTGAAGTACGATAACACCAAAGTTAACTCTCGATCAAACCTATGAACTCTCCAAACCTTGAAATTGCAAACTCACAACAATAAGCGCCGATTCGCTCTCGGACCACCCAAAACTCGGACCGAACATATGCTAAAGCCTAAAATCACCATACAATCTTACTTGAACCTTCAAATCTCGATTTCGAGATCGTTAACTCAAAAGTCAAACCTTGGTAAACTATTCCAAGTTAAAGCTTCCAAATTGAGAGTTATTCTTCCAAAATAATCCCCAACCTCTCAAACAGTGAAACTGACCAAACACGCAAGTTATACGGCATGAATATGAAGCTACTAAAAGTCTCAAACCACCAAACAGAATGCTAGACTTAAAAATGACTGTGGGGTCGTTACATTCTCCCCTACTTAAATAATTGTATAAGCCACTCATACACTCACCATTACCACCTAAGTCCATGCAAGTCCGTTAACACAATCTTGGCTGAAGATTATCCCTTTAACCTTAGCCTATAAGTGATAGAACCAAGTTCCAACATTCAGAATTTCCTATAAGATCAGATTCTGGTATGTATACTCTATATCAATTTCCATAAGCTGCATCAAGTCATAAATGCACTCAAAAGATGTAGCCACAATGTGCCCCATACTTATATGCCCATACCATATCTTCTGCGAGCAATAACCTCTCATTACCAAACCTGGTACAAATAACTTACCTCATATTACATAGAACCATGTTCCAAGTATTCACAATATTGCTAGTGATGAAAGAAACATATAGAAACTCATAACCACCAATCAAAACCATAAGTAATAGAGTTCTCTCGCCCGACAAGAACTATTACCAAATTTTGAACTAACTAATGGTAGCCTTATTCCAAACATACCTTATCTAAATTTGATTAAATTAATTTTTGGTCCAATAACCTTGTGTTACCCAGTATAAGTTGCTCGACCGACATGCCACATCAAATACCATCTAGAATCTCATACGACGCGATCTGTTTGCCAAATAAGTAAGAACAAAATAAGATGCTATGAATCGATCACACAAAGAAAAAGCAAAACACACGAAATAAGTACAAGGAATTGTACCCAACATATCACCGTTGTGGCGTGCAACCTGATCCCATAACATTCTCGTGGGAATTCCTATTGATCCATAAGCCTCGTAGTCATAAAATACATGTAAATCAACAACAAGCACGCAAAGTGCATAAACATAACCCTAGGGATACAGATAGCATAATGCACTACGAAAAAGGTCAAAGACAACTACGGTGCGATGTGTAAATCAACATCTCAAGAACCATCTTGCTGGCACATATCACCACAAGGCCGAAACAATACCACCATATGCGTGTGAATAATCAAATAGTCTCTAAAACTCAATAATAACAGAATCTCCATACTCGGCCTCTATCTCTCTCACTTAAATGACTTATACATCATGCATATACGATCACCTCAGGAGAAACACTCCCATAAAATCTTCTGCGTCAAGTAGCAATACCTGAACATCAATGATTGCCAACCATGCGATCCCTGTTTACTAGCATTCTCTTAAACATATTAAATCTATCACGCTCGCTAGAACGCATGACCTTCCTTCCGAAACTGAACGGCAACCTTGACAATCCCAAATCTCATGCGGCTCACCACACCTATCATGCTATCATATGAAAATACGAGAATACAATTATCAACTTTGAATCACAAGTAGGATAAACAATCCATCGATCAGAAACCCCCCACTTATTCAATTTAGGAGAAAATCGCAGCACAGAAAAAACTTTTCATACACGTAGAAGAATTCAACCTCAAATCATGGTCAAAACCATCATAAACTCTTCGGGACCCGTTTGCACATAACTAACTGAATTCCTGTAAATCAACCAAGTCAGACATACTTCCAAACCCGCATGCATCGCACAAAATACCTATACAACCCTATTATACCAAAGGAACAGATCATTTCTATTATCATGATAAAACATGCCACTACGAAACTGACCCAACTTCTTCAGATTTTCTCTTAACTTGCCTTAAAGTTAACACTTCTCTTTCCCAGCACACTATGGATCTCAATCAACACTCGTCCCATGTGACCCCAACAAGAAACCACATCATCCTAAGATCTATAATCCATATTATTCCCTCTCATACATCTGATAGTACCTCACACCAAAATGTCCACTTTGAAGAGACCTTCTGTGAATCAGAAACTATTTCTTCAATCTCTCTAATGTTGCATCACATAACGGATAATGATGTCAAAATACTCCAAGTCTCCCTCACAATGTGCTACAAATATCAATCCTTAGTCACACACGAATCCGAAAATCCTTGGATACCATATCTTAGATCTTGAACCCACTAGCACCATTCTCGAGAGTCACCCTATTTGGCATAGTCCCGACTACATAGCTTAACATGATGAACAACTAGTACTATGTTATCACATGAATACTCTAAAAGAAGCAACCAAGTGAACTCTTTCCCTAGCACACTACATCCACAAAGAAATATCAAATCCGAGTCATCTCACAACCTCCATATATCATTAATGCGATATATAACACGCATCCAACTATTCCTTGCTCGAATCATCCTCGAATTCATCTAATCCACGAGTGTCCCTTATTCTAAAATCTACATCAACACATGACTATGTGACCCAATCGTCGATAGTAGGCTCCCCCCCACGCGACTTTAATCCATAATCACTTAACCCAAGGACCTAAAATGACTTCTCCTACTAGCTAACATAATCTCACACCATTACTCAGTCCAATGTTTCTCATAAGCTCATGTTGCACTAGCCATAACACATTCCAAATTATCAGCCCAAATGCATACATAACCTCGCGACAATCATGCCATCTTCCTCAAGCGATCCACACTCACATACATCACATTGGACAGAAGGTAAAATGTTTTATAGAAATATCATAAGAAATTATACAACCTCTAACCTTCTCATAGGAGATAGCCCACATGTGTAGCCTCATAAGTACACCTTTCTTTAGCCTCATCATGGGTACAACAATTACATAAGAAATTTATCATCCCATGTCTACACCCGTCCACAAGCTGCAAGAATCCCTTCATTCCACCAATGAATAACTGAACGATCCATCTACACTCCAAAGACTGTATTGCACACCAATATGAAAATCAAACATTCACATTCCCTTAGTATCTTAAGCAAACCCCCCTCATTACCTCAGAACTCTTAAAATGCAAGAATTCATAACCATAACGAAAATGCAGAAAATTAGTCATTTGTCCACAATGACCCAAATCGCACCAAGCTTCTTCAAAGCCCATAGCTACCCTACCACAAAATCCATAATGATATGCTCGTACTTCCACTCTGGTATAGCCTTCTCTAGAAGAAAACCACCCGATCTCTACTGCTCATACTTGACCTGCTAACAAATAAATTACCATGAGACATGTCCAACAATGTCCTTTTTTATCCTCCATCACTAATAATACTGCCTCAAATCACGATCCATCTTCATAGATGTAACGACCCGGCCGGTCATTTTGATTAAGAATATTTCCCGTACTTCTTTAGTAAATTTTCCTACTTTATTATGCCGATTCCTCTCTCCATATATTTTATGTTACAAGGAAGGCAAAAGTTGAGTGGTACTTTGTTTAGGGACGGGAGCCAATCCTTCTTTTCTGAGTTTGCCTATCATAAGAGCTTGAGGTAGTTGATGACACAGAAGGAGTTGAACCTTCGCCAGGATGGCACGTAGCCCTGATCCCCTATTTTCTACTTTTCCCGTATCTTTTTCTGCCTATGTGACTTGCCGGGAAGTTTTGTTGTGATTTCAGAGTGATTTGGGATAATTAGTCCCTAAAACGGAAGCTGAAGTCTTAGGATTTTGACCGTAGTCAGAACTGTGTGAAGACAACTTCACAATGGAGTTCTGTTGGTTCCATTAGCTCCGTTGGGTGATTTTGGACTTAGGATCATGTACATACTGTGAATTTGAGGTCTGTAGCTGAATTAGGCTTGAAATGGCGTAAGTCGAATTTTTAGAGATTTTTGCCTAGAAGTTGACTTTTTGATATCGGAGTCAGATTCTGATTTTGGAAGTAGGACTAGGTCCGTAATGTTGCATATGACTTGTGTGCGAAGTTTGAGGTCAATCAGATGTGGTTTAGTAGGTTTCGGCGTCATTTGTGGAATTTGAAAGTTTAGAAGTTCATTAGGCTTCAATCCGGGTGTAATTCGTATTTTTGTTGTTGTGTGACGTGTTTTGAGGACTCGACTAAGTTCGTATGGTGTTTTAGGACTTGTTGATATATTTGGTTGAGGTCCCGAGGGCCTCGAGTGTGTTTCAGATGCTTCACGGATCGAAATTTGGACTTGTGTAATTGTTGAGTTTTCTGATATTTTGGTGTTTCGCACCTGCGAGTGGATTTCGAAGAAGATTTTCGAAGTGATTATTGAGGTAAAATTCTTGTACTCATTTTGGATCATAAAACTTGTTTGCTCACTGATTTCCTCATCTAATTAGTGAGATTTTGAAGTGAAATTTTGGGGTTTAGGGCTTGCGAATTGGAGAGTGGATTTTGGAGATTTAGATGACCAAATGCTTTTGTATTTTGATAAATTTTGTATGGTTAAACTAGTGAGTGAATGGGCTTTCGGGTTTTGTGACTTTTGTCGGATTTCGAGGCGTGGGACCGGGGGCCGGTTTGAGCCTATTTCGGATTTTGACTTATAATTTCGTGTTTTGCTTGCGGAATTGATTCTTTTAGCTTATATTAATTGTATCGTACTGCTTTTGGCTAGATTCGGGGTGTTTGGAGACTGATTCAAGGGGTAAAGGCATTTCGGAGTAGTATTTTGCGCGGTTTGAGGTAAGTAACAGTTTTAAATCTGGTCCTGAGTATATGAAACCCCGGATTTTGGTATGATGTCATTATGTTGGAGGAGACGCACATTCTAGGTAACATGCGTGTGGGCGTGCACCGGGGTGGATTGGGATTTGGTCAGTCTCGTGAAACTGTAAAGTTGAATAGCTTATTGTTAATTACATGTTCCCTCTGTCTTTTAGAAATTTGACTGTCATTCATGTTAGAAACCATGCTTAGGCCATATGTTATCACTCTTGGGACTCGTAGCGGTCGAGTACCTATTTAATTAACTGCTATTTGTTGTCTTGAACTCAGTCACAGTGCTACTTGCGAGTCATATCTCTGTTTCCTTTTATTTTCTTGTTGACACTTGTTATTATCTCCTTTGGCTTATTTGTATGATTTCTGAAAGCCTGAGAGGGCTGGAGAAGTTAGTGACTGGGATAGGGCCTGAGTTCCGAGCTGTGAGCTATGTGAGGGTATATGGATCGAGTTGCATGCTGTAACGAGCCTTATGGCTACTTATATGATTGGGTCGGGCTGAAACGCCGCAGCGATATAGCGCTTGGGCTGAAAGGAACTCCTCCGGAGTCTGCACACCCCCAGTGAGCGCAGGTACCTATTGAGTGTGAGTACTAAGGGCTGAGAGCCGAGAGATTGAGCTATTGTGATGAGTTGAGTGACCGTTGCCCTGAGAGGCTGTACTTGCTTTTCATTTGTTGTTGCACTTAGTTGTTATCTGTCACTGTTGTGAAATTTCTGAAAGGTTTTATATTCGGATTACCAGAACTTGAACTGTATAAAACTAATTTGACTTACACTGTCAGATTTAAAAGCATGTCTATTATTTGTATAGCTCGTCACTGCCTTCTCAGTTCCTTATTTATTTTTGTTACTAACTGAGTTGGTTGTACTCACGCTATACCCTGCACTTCGTGTATAGATCCAGGTGTTCCCGGTCATAGTGGGTGTTGATATTTGAGCAGCTGATTTCGGAGACTATCGAAGTAGCTGCATGGCATTCGCAGGCCTTGGCTCTCCTTCATTATCTTACTCGCATTTCAGTTCTTATTCCTTAGATATTGAATTAGACTGCTCCTGGTATAGATGCTCACGTACTCAATGACACCCCGATGTCGGGCTATTTTTCCGCACTTATGCCTTGGGTTTTACCCCATTTTTACGAAAAACTTTGGTTATTTTAAATGTCTTAATTTATTTCTGTTAAATGTTGAAAGTGTTTTGAAAATGTCGACTTGCCTAGTATCACGGTAGGCACCATCACGATGGGTTAGGTTATGGGTCGTGAGAAGTTGGAATCCGAGCCTAGGTTATATAGGTCTCATGACTCATGAGCAGGTTTAGTACAGTCTTGATCGGTATGGAGACATTTGTACTTATCTTCAAGAGGTTGATGAACCCTTAGGAAACTTCACATTCTTGAATTCTTGTCTTGCGAATCTTTTGATTTTGGTAACTAAATTTCTGTTGTTCTAATTCTCTCACAGATGGTGAAGACACGTACTACGGGGCAGGATGGATAGCTAGCAGTACCACCAGTCAGGGCCGCGATAGGCCGAGGTCGCGGTAGAGGCCGCGGTAGGGGCAGAGGTGCAGCTCGCACCGCAGCTAGGGAAGCACCTGCAGATCCACCAGTTGCCCTAAGTCAGGAGCAGTCTCCAGTTGTGGATGAGCCTCTAGGACCGGCTCAGGCACCACCTGTGCCAATTGTGATTCCAGGCCTTCAGGAGGCCTTAGGTCAGATCCTGACCGCGTGTACCAGTCTTACTTAGGCAGTCTCTATTCCAGCTGCAGAAGCTACTTCTCAGGCAGAGGGAGGTGCTCAGACTCCCGCCGCCCGGCCACTAGAGCAGGTGGTACAGGGCTTCTTGTACAAGTGTCATAGGATACTCCGTACAACAGGTATTCTTGAGGCTATTGGGGTCTCGCTCACTACTTTTCGATTCTCTGGGACTGCCTTCAGTTGGTGGGAGGCTTACGAGAGGCGTAGTCCGGTTGGCGCAGCATCCCTTACATGGCAGCATTTCTCCGATCTATTCCTGGAGAAGTTCCTGCCTCAGTCCTGCAGAGAGGAGTTGCACAGGCAGTACGAGCAGCTTCATCAGGGTGATATGCCCGTGACGCAGTATGAGATGAGATTTTCAGAGTTGGCCCATCATGCTATGTGGTTGTTTCCCACAGACATGGAGAGGGTCAGGAGGTTCATAGATGGCCTCACTTTTCGGCTGAGATTGCTTGTGACTAGAGAGAGTGTGTCTGGTGCTACTTTCGATGAGGTTGTCAATATTGCTCATCAGATTGAGATAGTTCGCTGCCAGGAGCAGGTCGAGAGGGAGGCCAAGAAGCCTCGTGGTCAGGGTGGATTTAGCAATGTTCCTTCTGGGGGTCAGTTCTACCATGGTAGAGGTCGTCCTTTCAGACATGCTCAGACGGCTTGCCCAGTTCACTGTGGTGCATCATCTGGCCATGGTTCACACAGTTATCAGTAGGGCCATTCATCTCTCAGTGCTCTCCCAGCTCAGAGTTCATCCCGTGCTACATCGGGTCAAGGCTCGTCTATGCCAGGTCCTTCTACTAGTTATTCTGGTGCTCGAGGCTCCTTTCAGTTCCCAGCGCCAGCACCGGGGAGTTGCTATGAGTGTGGAGAGTTTGGTCACATGAAGACGCAGTGTCCCCGCCTAGTGGGAGGTCCAGCTCAGCAGAGGAGCCAATCTATGACATCAGCACCAGTTGCTTCGCCACCCGCTCAGCCAGCTCGGGGTAGAGCCCAGTCAGCTAGGGGCCGCCCGAGAGGAGGAGGCCTATAAGGGGGCGGCCAGGCCCGTTTCTATGCTCTTCCTGCCATACCAGATGGCATTTCTTTGGATGCTGTGATTACAGGTAGTGTCTCAGTTTGCCAAAGAGATGCCTCTATATTATTTGACCCTAGTTCCACTTATTCATATGCGTCCTCGTATTTCACTCATTATCTAGATATGCCCCGTGAGTCTCTAGTTTCACCTGTTTATGTGTCTATGCCGGTGGGCGATACTGTCATTGTGAACCGTGTATATCGGCTATGTGTGGTGACAATTGGGAGTCTGGAGACTGGAGTAGATCTTTTATTGCTTCGTATGGTCGATTTTGACGTGATTTTAGGTATGGATTGGTTGTCTCCATGTCATGTTGTTTTAGATTGTCACGCTAAGACTATAACGTTGGTGATGCCAGGTCTGCCGAGGGTTGAGTGGAGCGGCTCTATAGACTATGTTCCCAGTAGAGTGATTTCATACTTGGAGGCTAAGCGGATGGTTGCGAAGGGTTGTCTATCTTATCTGGTCTTTGTGAGGGATGTTAGTGCAGAGACCCTTGCTATTGATTATGTTCTGGTGGTGCGAGATTTCCCGGATGTGTTTCTTGCAGACCTGCCGGGCATGCTGCCCAATAGGGATATTGATTTTGGTATTGATTTGGTGCCGAGCACTCAGCCCATTTCTATTCCACACTATCATATGGCACCGGCGAGGTTGAAGGAATTGAAGGAGCAACTTTAGGAACTCCTCAATAAGGGGTTTATTCGTCCTAGTGTGTCACCTTAGGGTACACCAGTTCTATTTGTAAAGAAGAAGGATGGTACTATAAGAATGTGCATTGATCACAGGCAGTTGAACAAGGCCACACTCAAGAACAAGTATCCTTTGCCATATATTAATGATTTGTTTGACCAGCTTCAAGGAGCGATGGTGTTCTCTAAGATTGACTTGTGGTCAGGGTATCACTAGCTGAAGATTTGGGACTCAGATATTCTTAAGACAACTTCCAAGACCCGATATGGCCATTATGAGTTCCTTCTGATGTCTTTTGGGATGACCAACACCCCAGCAGCGTTCATGCATCTGATGAAAAGTGTGTTTCAACCTTATCTTGACTCGTTCGTTATTGTATTCATTAATGACATCCTGATGTACTCTCGTAGCCAGGAGGAGCATGCCCAGCATCTTAGGATTGTGTTACAGTAGTTGATGAAGGAGAAGCTTTATGCAACGTTCTCCAAGTGTGAGTTTTGTCTCTGTTCAGTGGCGTTCTTGGGACATGTGGTGTCCAGTGAGGCTATTCAGGTAGACCCAAAGAAGATAGAGGCGGTTCAGAGTTGGCCCAGACCGTCCTCAGCCACGAAGATTCAGAGTTTTCTCGGTTTGGCTGGTTATTACCGTTGTTTGTGGAAGGTTTCTCATCCATTGCATCACCCTTGACTAAATTGACCCAAAAGGGTGCTCCTTTCAGGTGGTCGGAGGAGTGCAAGGGGAACTTTCAGAAGCTCAAGACTTCTTTGACCACGGCTCCAGTTCTAGTTCTACCATCAGCTCCTGGTTCTTACACAGTGTATTGTGATGCCTCGCGGATCGGTATTGGGTGTGTTCTGATGCAGGAGGATAGAGTGATTGCTTATGATTCACGCCAGTTGAAGCCCCATGAGAAGAACTATCCTCTCCATGACCTTGAGTTAACAGCTATTGTTCATACCTTGAAGATTTGGCGGCACTATTTATATGGGGTCCATTATGAGATTTACACTGATCATTAGAGTTTGTAGCATCTGTTCAAACAGAAGGATCTGAACTTGTGTCAGCGGAGGCTGTTGGAGTTTCTTAAGGACTATGATATCACCATTTTATACCATCCTGGGAAGGCCAATGTGGTGGTCGATACCTTGAGTCATCGGGCGGAGAGTTTGGTGAGCTTAGCATATCTTCCAGCAGTATAGGGGCCATTGGCATTGGATGTTCAGGCCTTAGCTAGCTAGTTTGTTAGAATGGATGTTTTTGACCCGAGTAGAGTATTGGCTTGTGTGGTCTCTCGGTCTTCTCTTTATGATTATATCAGCGAGCGTCAGTATGATGACCCACATCTGCTTGTCCCTAAGGACACGGTCCAGCACGGTGATGCTAAAAATGTCACTATTAGGGATGATGGTGCATTGAGGATGCAGGGTAGGCTATGTGTGCCCAATATAGATGGTTTGCGTGAGCTGATTCTCCATGAGGCTCACAGTTCGCGGTATTCAATTCATCCGGGTGTTGCCAAGATGTATCAGGACTTGAGACAGCATTACTGGTGGAGGATAATGAATAAGGACATAGTGCAGTATGTAGATCGGTGTCTAAATTGCCAGCAGGTGAAGTACGAGCATCAGTGACCCGGTGGGTTGCTTCAGAAGTTAGCGATTCCGGAGTGGAAGTGGGAGCGGATCACTATGGATTTCGTTGTTGGGCTTCCACGAACTCAGCAAAGGTTTGATACAGTTTGGGTGATTGTAGACCGGCTGACCAAGTCAGTACATTTCATTCCTGTGATGACTACCTATTCACGAGCAGCTGGCTCGAGTGTATATCCGCCAGATGGTCAAGCTTCATGGCGTAGCGGTATCTATCATCTCAGACCAGGGTACGCAGTTAACATCACGGTTCTGGAGGGCCGTGCAGCATGAGTTAGGGACTTGAGTGGAGTTGAGCACAATATTTCACCCTCAGACGGACGGACAGTCCGAGCGTACTATTTAGATATTAGAGGATACGCTCCGTGCGTGTGTGATAGAGTTTGGGGGTTCGTGGGATCAGTTCTTGCCACTAGCAGAGTTTGCCTATAACAACAGTTATCAGTCGAGCATCCAGATGGCACCGTATGAGGCTCTGTATGGTGGGCGGTGTAGGTCTCTAGTGGGTTGGTTCGAGCCGGGCGAGGCTAGATTATTGGGTACAGACTTGGTTCAGGATGCTCTAGAGAAGGTTAAGGTGATTCAGGATAGACTATGCACAGCCCAGTCCAGACAGAAAAGTTATGCAGATCGGAAGGTTCGCGATGTTGCATTCATGGTTGGGGATCGGGTCTTGCTCTGGGTTTCTCCTATGAACGGCGGTATGAGGTTCGGGAAGAAGGGCGAGCTGAGCCCAAGGTTCATTGGTCCCTTTGAGGTGTTGCGGCGAGTTGGGAGGTTGCTTATGAGCTTGCTTTACCTCCCAGTCTAGCAGGAGTTCATCCATTATTCCGTGTTTCTATGCTTCGGAAGTATCACAGAAATCCATCTCATGTGTTGAATTTCACCTTAGTCCGGTTGGACAAGGATCTATCTTATTTTGAGGAGCCAGTGGTTATTTTGGACAGGCGGATCAGAAAACTAAGGTCAAAGAACATTGCTTCCATAAATGTTCAGTGGAGGGGTCAGCCGATCGAGGAGGCGACTTGGGAGACCAAGCATGATATGCGCAACCGTTATCCTCATCTTTTCACCACTTTAGGTATGTCTTTATGATCGTTCGAGGACGAATGATTGTTTTAAGAGGGGGAGGATGTAACAATATGGCTGGGTCGTTTTGAGTGTAATTGACCCGATCCCCTATTTTACTCTTTCCCTGTATCTTTTTCTACTTATGTGACTTGCCTAGAAGTTTTGTTGTGGTTTCGGAGTGATTTGGGAGACTTAGCCCTAAAATAGAAGCTTAAGTCTTAGGATTTTGACTGTAGTCGTAACTGCGTGAAGACGACTCTAGGATGGAGTTTTGTCGGTTCCATTAGCTCCGTTGGATAATTTTTGACTTAGGAGCGTGTCCGGACTATGAATTTGAGGTATGTGGCTGAATTAGGCTTGAAATGGCGAAAGTCGAATTTTTGGAGATGTTTTACCGGAAGTTGACTTTTTGATATCGGGGTCGGATTCTGATTCAGAAAGTTGGAGTAGGTCCGTAATGTTGAATATGACTTATGTGCAAAATTTGAGGTCAATCGGACGTGGTTTGGTAGGTTTCGGCGTCGTTTGTGGAATTTGAAAGTTTAGAAGTTCATAGGCTTGAATCCAGGTGTAATTCATGTTTTTGTTGTTGTTTGACATGTTTTGATGGCTCGACTAAGTTCGTATAGTGTTTTAGGACTTGTTGGTATATTTGGTTGAGGTCCCGGGGGCCTCGGGTGCGTTTTGGTTGCTTAACGGATCGAAATTTAGACTTGTGCAATTGCTACGTTTTCTTTTGTTATGGTGTTTTGCACCTGCGAGTGGGGAACCGCAGGTGTGGACACGAACGTGTGTTAGGCCAAGTGCAGAAGCGGGGGTTGAAGAGATAGCCTGGGGTCACAGGTGCGAGCGGATTTCCGCATCTGTGAACCCGCAGATGCGCTTCAAGTTCCACAGATGCGGAGAGTGAGCTGGAAGGGGTGAATGCAGAAGTGGACCATTGTCCGCAGGCGCGCACACGCAGGTGCGGCCCCTTCATCACATATGCGGACCCAACCCTTAAGGTCATTTCCGCACCTGTGAGGGAAATTCCGCAGGTGCGGCATCGCAGGTGCGACAATAGGTCCGCAGATGCGAAAAGTCTGGGCAGAAGGTTTAAAAGCAAGGGTTCGCGATTTTAGTCTTATTTCAACATTTTGGACTCGGACTTAGGCAATTTTGGAGAATAATTTCGAAGTGATTATTGAGGTAAGCTTCTTGTACTTAATTTGGATCATAAAACTTGTTTCCCCACTGATTTTACCATCTAATTAGTGACATTTGGAAGTGAAATTTGGGGGTTTAGGGCTTGAGAATTGAAGAGTGGATTTTGGAGATTTGGATGACCAAATGGTGTCGGATTTTGATAAATTTGGTATGGTTAGACTCGTGAGTGAATGGGATTTCGGGTTTTATGACTTTTGTCGTATTTTGAGGCCTGGGCCGGGGGGGGGGGGAGGTTTGATCCTATTTCGAATTTTGGCTTATGATTTCGTGTTTTTCTTGTGGAATTGATTCTTTTAGCCTATATTAATTGTATCGTACTGCTTGTGGCTAGATTCGGCGTTTGGAGACTGATTCGAGGGACAAGGGCATTTCAGAGTAGGATTTTGCACGGTTTGAGGTAAGTAACAGTTTTAAATCTGGTCGTGAGGGTACTAAACCCCGAATTTTGCTGTGATGTGATTATTTTGGAGGAGACGCACATGCTAGGTGACAGGCGTGTGGGCATGCACTGTAATGGATTGGGACTTGGTCCGTCTTGTGAGACTGTAAAGTCGAATAGCTTATTGTTAATTACATGTTCCCTTTGTCTTCTACAAATTTGACTATCATTCATGTTAGAAACCATGCTTAGGCCATATGTTATCAATGTTGGGACCCGAACGATCGAGTACTTGTTGAATTAACTGATATTTGTTGTCTTGAACTCAGTCACAATGCTACTTGCGAGTCATATCTCTGTTTTCTTTTGTTTTCTAGTTGATACTTGGTATTATCTCTTTTGGCTAATTTGTATGATTTCTGAAAGCCCGAGAGGGCTGGAGAGGTTAGTGACTGAGATAGGGCATGAGTGACGAGCTGTGATCTATGTGAGGGTATGTGGATCGGGTTGCACGCCGCAACGAGCCTTATGGCTATTCATGGACTGTGGATCGAGTTGCATCCGCAACGAGCCTTATGGCTACTTATATGATTGGGTCGGGCTGCATGCCGCAGCGATATAGTGCTTCGGCTGAAAGGAGCCCCTTCAGAGTCTGCACACCCCCAGTGAGCGCAAGTACCTATTAAGTGTGAGTACTGAGGGCTGAGAGCTGAGAGCCGAGTGATTGAGCTATTGTGATGAATCGAGTGACTGTTGCCCTGAGAGGCTATACTTGCTTTTCATTTGTTGTTGCACTTAGTATCTATCTATCATTGTTGTGTAATTTCTGAAAGGTTTTATATCTGGATTACCTAAACTTGAACTGTATAAAACTAATTTGACTTAAACTGTCAGATTTGAAAGCATGTCTATTATTTGTTGGAATTATTGAAAATAAACTGTATTTGTATAGCTCGTCACTACTTTCTCAGTTCCTTATTTATTTTTGTTACTTACTGAGTTGGTTGTACTCATGCTACACCTTGCACTTCGTGTGTAGATCCAGGTGTTCCCGGTCAAAGCGGTTGTTGATATTTGAGCAGTTGATTTCGGAGACTATCGAGGTAGTTGTATGGCGTTCGCAGGCCTTGGCTCTCCTTCATTATCTTATTCGCATTTCAGTTCTTATTCCTTAGATGTTAGACTGCTCCTGGTATAGATTCTCATGTACTCAGTGACACCCCGATGTCGGGCTATTTTTTCGCACTTATGCCTTGGGTTTCACCCCATTTTTATGAAAATCTCCGGTTATTTTAAATATCTTAATTCATTTCTGTTAAATGTTGAAAGTATTTTGGAAATATCGGCTTGCCTAATATCACGATAGGCGTCATCACGACGGGTTAGGTTTTGAATCGTGACAGTAGCACATGGATGAATAGAGTACCACAAACATTGATCCTTCTAAAGGATCATATCCCTCGAACCATCAGCATTGGGAACACAAATTTGACCCTAAAGTTGCAACACACCGTCATCTCCAATGACTGATGTTTAAGCACTACCTCGCAACACTGTGTCCCCAAGGACAAGCAAATGGAGACCATCCTACCGATGAGCCTTAATGCACTCAAAAAGGATGACTATACAACAATGCAAGCTAGAACTCTACTAATCTAGGAAATACCCAATCTCGCAAATCCATCGGCCAAAACTTGAACATTCATAGCCTAAATGTCTCTCCTCTACTGGAAAAAATACTAAACTCCAAATCATGAAAAAATAATCCTCATCCCGAAGCAGTTATTGCCGCGACACATAAGTAAACACCCGACTATTCTGCACCAATACCGCACGAAGATCAATGCATAAAGCATCACAATACAATATATAAAGCCCTGAACTTGTGGGCAACACCAACACTGGGATGAAATAATTGGACACCCCTCAACAAGGCGAAGATAGCAATCCTCCCTCATAACGCATGGAAAAACATCTCGCACCACCTTTTGTAGAATCATCACAACTTGTCAGTGCCTAATTGATATCGAGTGCTCGACATCGAATATAAATGAGTAGGAAGGAATTGAAGATATAGGCTTCTAGCTGAAATAAAGTCTCACGATAAGGAAATGAAGAAAGAGGACTTTTCTAATGCCCTATAGCCTCTTGAAGATAAGTATAGACGTCTCAGTACTAACCTGCAATACTCTGCTGGACCTGCTCAGGACTCGTGAGACCTATGTGAACCTAGTGCTCTGATGCCAAGTTGTCACGACCCAATTCCAATCATAGGCCATGATGGCGCCCAACCCTACCGTCAGGCAAGCCAACAATATTTTTGTAATTGTCTCACAGCCTTTATGTACCTGAAAAGAGATTCTATATACAACTAGTGATTACATGCTGACTTTTATTAATATGTTCCTATATGTAAAAACTGTTGGTATTTCGAAAGAGAATGGAGTCTTGAATTTTTTGTTTGCAGATATGATTATCAAGTGGCTAAGTAGAAATTATAACAATAGCATGGATACAGAAATAACATTGATTCGCATTTCATACTTAGATACGAGAATCCAAGATCTACAATTAATGGGCTCAGAATGAACATAATTTTATTAATAATAAGAATACATTTTAAATGATTTCGACATATAGAGAAAGAACTGATCGGTTCGGCATATAAAATACATATCTCGGGTAACAACGATGGGCTCAAATGAACCTCTAGAAACCGACCTAAATCTACTATGATCATATCGAAGCAGCACTAAGCGCCGATCACGACCCTATAGTTGCGATTCGTGACAGTTGCATTCTAAAATTTGCTTTATTAAAATTTTGAATTAATTAGAGAATCACTGGAGTTGTCAATTATTTCTTACGATTCACTACTAAAACTCTAAAAATAGGTAATCTTATGAGTCTGTGCAAGTATCAAAACATGAAAAAATTTATCTTCACTAATAATAAGACATTTAAGGATATGAGTATTATTGTTCACAACTAAATGTCATAGTTAGAATCATTATGTTAGATTATCCGATAACTTTTACCTTATTGGTGAGGTTTGGATTCCCACCTTGTAATGTCGGCCCCATTTTCCCTTCCCCTTCTCCCTACGTATAATAAAACATAAAACATGAAAAAAGAATTTGGAATATAATTGATTCAGTGATAAAGACTTTGGGGATTGAGGGCTAGCTCACCGGATGGCAGCTGAAGTGGAGAGTCTAAACCCAATTAGTAGCGTAGTATTCCCCTTCCCTGTATTCCCCTTCCCTTTTTCCTACTCCTCCCCCGATGTAATAAATATTTTATTTTCAATTGACAAAGACTTCGTTTCCAAGTTCACTCTGTTTATTTTATTCTTGGGGATTGATGACTAGCTCACTTAGTGAGCTTCTTACCATCCACGGTTAAAGTGGAGGATTTAAACCTTATTAGTAGCGTAGTATTCCCCTTCCCCTTCTCCCTCCCCCAATATAATAAAGAATTTTTCTTTAAAAATAAAGTGACAACGATTTCATTTCCATGTTCACCATGTTTACGTTATTTTCTGTTGTGTCTTACCCTTTTCTTTTTGGGGACATGTAATGGGGTGCGGGACTAAACAATACTTACGAATGTTGAGATTCAGTTTAAATAAAACTGAATAAGATTCATTTTCAGCTTTTTATCGCACTCTGATATTTTATTAAAGCGGAATTTGCTAAAGTTGGTAAGAACTTACCAAACAAAAACAAGGCCAACAGTCCAATCGTGAGGCCCTCTTTGGTCATAGTTGTATGCTTCAAAACGATCCAATCCGTGATCTGAAAATTCAATTCAAAAGTTCAAAAAATTTGAACTATACATGCTCCTAATGAGCAATGACTCTTGAGGATTGACGAGAAACAAATGTTGTAACTAGAAACTAAATTTCAACGACAGTTAGTGAAGTTAATGTTGTGTTTCTTGTCTTTGAGTATATGCATGCGACATTTCCTATGAAAACATGGAAGTGCCGTGAAGATAGTTACTTGAAAGTATCTAAACTATGTCGTAACATTTCTACTGTTAGCTTCGCACTTCTAACGAGAAAGTAAGTGACCTCATCTCAAGTATATAGAGAAACGCTTCTAATAAAGGTAGAGAAAATAATGATGATCAACCTAGTCTTTAATTTGGGGACATTTCGTGATTTCAATTTTTGCTCTGTTTCATAAAGAAACAAGTTGAAAAGGTCATATAAGAATTGAACTCCTCTGATGATCTTGTTATAAAATCTAGCATAACTATTCAAGATAATTCCTAATAATAATAGAAAATATCATCCTAGTCAACTTGTACCCTTTAACTGTTTTAGGGATTTCAGCATTTAAGTGAAATTTAACACACAAAAAGTCTTCATTTCATGAATTATCTGTCTTTGTTAATTCGCATCGAATAGATATGAAAATAAAGGAAAAGAGAGAAGAGAGAATTGTAGTAATATCACATATTAATTAAAAAACAAGGTGTTTTAGATTCTCCTCTTGTTTAATTCCCTTCCAAATTTTTCCATCCCAATAAGTAAATGAATGGAAATTTGTCTCTTAATTCCCTTTTGGTTTGTTAGTCTGCTAGCTAAAGCCGTAACATTGAAAATACATTCTGTAAATCACTATCCTTTTCCCCTTTTCTTTCCCTGATCCCTTTATGTTTATGTCACGACCCAAAAATCTCACCGCAGGCGTCGTGGTGACACTTAGTTTCTAAGACTATGTAAGCCGATTACAATTAAATTTCAAGCCATTTGTTTTTCAAAACTAACAGCAGAAACTAATAGAAAAATCTCCAAAGACTGGTAATACTGAGTCACGGACTCTAACTGAATACATGAAATGATCTCAAGGATCGAATACTCAATATTGTTTGAATAATAATTAACAGTAAAATAAAATGGAAAGACTCCAAGGAACTGCGACGACCAAGCAGCTCTACCTTGAATCCTTGCGATCGCACTTTAACTCTATCCGAGTTCGATAGCTCTAAAACCTGGCTCTGCACAAAAATATGCAGAAGTGTAGTATGAGTACAACACAGTCGGTACCCAGTAAGTATCAAGACTAACCTCAGTGGAGTAGAGACGAGGTACAGTCAAGACACTCACTAGTCTAATAACCTGTGAAATATGATATACAAATAATAGGAAACAAATAATAATAAGGGCAGCACAAATCAACCAGTAATATCGCTCAACGATTAATAAATACAAGTACACCCAATTAAATCAAGTCCTTCAAATAAATATCTTTCACATATAATTCTTCCAAATAACTCTCTTTCAAATATAATTTCCTTAAATAAATATCTTTCAAATATAATTCTTTCAATAAATCTCTTTCAAACATAATTTCCTCAATTAGGTATCTTTCAAATATAATTCTTTCAATGAATACTTTTTGAATAAAAATCCTTTCAAATAAATATTTTGAATATAATTCTTTCAATAAAATGTCACCATGTAAGACCTCATTTCATAATCATAAAAATACGGGTCTCAGTCCTTTTCATATTTCCACTGCACTTCGTGCCCATAATTAAATCATCATATTTTTCCAGCACCTCGTGCCCATTTTTCATATCACATCTGCACAGACAGTTCACGTCCCAATAATAAAACCATCATATTTTCCCTGGCACTTCGTGCCCACGTTTCATATCTCAACTGCACGGATAATTCACTTACCAATATCATCACTATTTACTCACGGCACCTTGTGCCCACATTTCTTTATCACAACCGCCTCGCAATAGCCACAGGCTCCCAATTTCAACATAAATCACACTATTATCAATTTA
The DNA here is from genome assembly GCA_000715115.1 of Nicotiana otophora. NCBI lineage: Eukaryota > Viridiplantae > Streptophyta > Magnoliopsida > Solanales > Solanaceae > Nicotiana > Nicotiana otophora. The sequence continues at coordinate 125,177 of AWOL01S0041826.1, read as the reverse complement.
CCAACAACAAGACCAATTGCACAAGGTGTAAAAATAAACACAAGAAAATCACAACATCACATAACAATCACCAATGTAACCACTCTACATCATCACATATCATCCCTGACAATAGTCACACTTATCTCTCATATAGCCACCCTTATCACTCCCATAATAGCCTCCCTTATCCCTCCGCCCTGACAATATCAATAGCCACCCTTATTGCTCCTATAGCCATCCTTATCACTCCGTCCAAACAATATCCCAACACACATAATAACAGTGAAATGCCTCTCTTATACCCACATAATATCAACAATGAAATGTCACCCTTATATCCTTAAAATAATAACTCAATTAACACAATAATTTACATAGAATATTATCACGGCAATGTCACAAAATTAATTCATCTCACAATTTACCCAATGACCACAACCAATTCCAAGGATATAATAAAATTAATTAATTTCACAACATATAGCCCAAGGCTCCACGCAGTGTATATAAAACCTCAAAATCAATCAACAGAGACATAAAATCATCAGCATAGGGAAACGCCTTCACTAATCCAAATTTAGATAATTATATTAATACTTCTTCTTAAACTTGCTAAATTAATTATTTTGCATTGAAAAAATTCATAATGAAATTAATCTCCAAGAAATATCAAACCATCGAACTCACGGAATTCACATAAATATACAAGTAATAATTACATCGAATTGTCATATAAAAATAAGTTCAATAAATGTGATTCGAGGCATGGCAATTAGATGATTAAATATATGCCAACAATTATCTAATTTACTAAACAATATCCCCAAGACTTTAACTCAATAAATTTTGCACATATAAGCCCGGGTACGTTCTCGTCACCTCGCGTACACGGCTTTTCACATTTCACAAATACCACATAAGACTTTATGCTTAAGGGGTAATTCCCCCACTCGAGGTTAGGCAAGATACTTACCTTTTTGAACTTAGACCGATATTCCAAAATAGCTTTCTCACATGAATTGACTTCCGGACGGCTCCAATCTCTTTTGAGCCTTCCTTACATCACTACGTGGTTCCGAAAATCCTAGCAACTTCAATATATTTAGAAACATAACAAAAGTGAACCATAATTAGGAAGCTTTTCATGTTTTCAGCTCATTTGAGCATTTTATCAAATACTAGGTATGCAAATTTGGTTACAAGGTTCTTCTACAAGATGTCCTTCATTCCACAACCCAATCTTTACTTATTTGATCTCAACCATCTTCCCACAAACCTTATTGATACAAGCATATATACATAATACTCTTACACCCAAGAATCATACTCCCAATCACTAATCTTTTACCCCAAACTCGAAATTGAAGACTAGCGATTGAATCTTACCTCTTAGATGAAGATCTTATGATTAGCTTCCTTGATTATTGAAGATTGGATGATTAGAATATTAGCTTCCCTTATTCTCTCTCTAAAATGCTCTTACCTCTCTCTAAAACCCTCAGAAAAAAACCCCAAAATAAGCCACAAATGCTATTTATTAAAATAGGGTCAAGTTATGAAAATAGAAAGATTAACCTTCCGAAAGAATGTCGGCGGTCGCATAATGGACCGCAGAATGGGTATGTGGGCCGCACAATAGTCGCAAAAATTGGTGTCCAGAACTGGGCTATTCTGGACCATTCTGTGACCAGTTTGCAATCGCAGAAGCAGTTTCGCGATTGCATAACTATTCTGCTATCGCAGAATTGGTCCCAGAATCGCAATTTTCCAGCCTTTGATAATTTGGTCATAACGTCTAGTAGGAATGTCCAAATGATGAACGGTTAATACACTCAAAGATCTTTTATTTAATAGGTAATACACCATATAAAACTTTGTATCATGATAGTTATGCTCATTTGAAGTTAGGTCTTATGTGAACTCACTTGAAACTTTAGTCTATTATGAAATTTCTAACTTCTACATTCGATGCCGAAACCTATCGAATCAAGTCCGATTGACCTAAAATTTTGCACACAAGTCATAAATGATATAACAGACCTATTCCAATTTTCAGAATCGAATTCCGACCTTGTTATCAAAAACTTAACCTTCAATCAAACTTTTCAAAAATCGTCTATTTTCCAACTTTCGCCAAAATGCGTTGAATTGTCCTGCGTACTTCCAAATATAAATCCGGACATACGTCTAAGTCCGAAATCACCATACGAAGCTATTGACATTATCAAAATTTTATTCCGGGGTCGTTTGCTCAAAAGTCAACTCTACGGTCAACTCTTTCCATTTAACCTTCTAAATAAGAATTGTTCTTTCAATTTATTTTCGATTCTTCCGAAAATCAAACTCGACCACACCCGCGGGTTATAATACATATTACGAAGCTGATCGAGACCTTAAGTCACACAGAATGAGGCGTTAATTCTTAAAATGACAAGTCGGATCGTTACATTCTCCACCTCTTAAACATACGTTCGTCCTCGAACGTGTCAAGAATCTTTCTGAGGACATTAAATTACTGAGTGTATTCTTACACACATACTCGTGGGTGATTCTACGTTTTGCAATTTAACATGGGTCCGGCAATACTATCTCAGTTGAGATTATTTCTTTTATCTATGCTTATAAACTTTAAAACCAATTTTTTGCACTCCAAATATTTTTAAAATACCTGATTTTCACATCAACGCACGGTATTAGTCTCAACTGGCTATAGCAACTCGTGCCTATGCACACATCAACTTTCTTGATAGTGTTGTAGTACTTCGAAATTCTTTTGGGGTATTACATTCTCCCCCACTTAGGATCATTCGCCCTTGAATGAGAAGTAGAGTCCGCCCTCAAATACATAACATAACTTATCTCTTCTTTCGCATGTCTCAATCCCCCAAATTTTACTAACTTCCAAATTTTTCAGAAATTTCGGCAGAGTCTCCCCTGTAATTGGGCTTATCCACCAGCCAGAGAAACACCAAAATAACTCCTAACAATACATCCACAACTCAACAAAGCACCACAATGTATATATCAATAACACTAATCTCAGCATTACAAGCACTGCATTATCATAATGATATCTGGAGATGAAACACATCATATGTATGCCCATAACCACATCTCTAGTCCTCATAGTTGTTCATAATCGATTACAACATCGCCAATTAACCTCATGTTAAAAAAAATCTCATTCCAACCCTCCACTTTACTATCAACGAGACATGAGGCATGAATATCTTATAATTATTTACCCAAATTAACGAGTCACATTTTTATGCCACCTGGGCACTCACCTCGTAAGCTAAAAATCTATAATTACAACACGAATTTGGCAAATTATGCATAGAGAATTTTTAAATAAGCCTAACAGGTATGACTCCCTATAAGTACTATAGTACAAGTTTAATTTCATACGGGAGAATTTAAACACATAAATTTTCATCACAAGGATCTCGTCCTTATATATCTTCTACCCAGCTCGTAGCCCGGTTTAAACATATCCAATCATATAAAAATGCGAGGATCTCGTCCTCAGTTCTGAATCACAAGTAATATGCACATCGTGCCAATCGAAACATTCCATTTTCTCCTTTTAAATAATTTCCATTACACAAAATCACAACACATAATGAACCCTCATACTGGTAGGGAATATAATTCACAATTGAAATCAATTATCCGAAAAATACATCAAACTCACCGAAATGATTAACAAAAGTCACTTTTAGCCTCACAGCTATTTTTAGTGACCAACACATAATGATAGACATAACTATCTCCACATAATCTCCCAACAAGAGTATTCACATAAATAGATTTCAGGATTACGAAGCTCACTCATGAGTGGAGCATATTAGGAGGACTTACCTCGGTATTCAGAACCGAATCAAATTAAGAAACAATATCCTTTTATAACAAATCAGGATCATACCTGTAACTACACCATCTGGTGTAGTGGCCTCAGCCACACCATAGCAAATATATTAACGGGCTAGGCCTCACCCTCTAGGGCGCCCTCTACCCGCCTGTCCTCCAACCCTAACTAGTTGTGCATGTGGGGTAGTAACTACATTGAGGCCCATAGCCTGAGTGTTTTGATAAAATCCACCCATCCCAAGTCTGGGACAATCTCTCATAATGTGCCTAGTACCACCATACTCATAACAACCCCTCTGAGATCGCGGTTGCTCGTACTGAGTCTGTGCCGGATAACTAGAATAACCACTGTAAGAATCAAGTGTAGGCGGGGCACTATAAGAACTTACTGGAGCACCCCGAGTAATCCGCAATAATGGGCCATAGCTGAGGAGTAAAATCCACTGAACCCTCCAGAGCTTCGAGACGTTTTGGCCTCCTTATACTCCCTTTCCTCACCTAGAACACCCTCGATCCTCCCCGCAATCTCCACTACTTGCTAAAATGGAGTATCAGTTTGCAATTCTCGAGCCATGCATATTTTAAGATCATAATCGAGCCCCTCGATGAATCTGCGAACTCGCTCTCTAACTGTAGGAACCAAGATAGGTGCATCACGGGCTAATTCACTGAACCTGCTAGCATATTCTAATATTGTCATAGTGCCCTGAGGCAACCATTCAAACTCTGTGCGCCATGCATCCTGGAGAGTCTGGGGAACAAACTCTTTCAAAAGTATTTTTGAAAATTGAGCCCAAGTTGGAGGTGTTGCATCGGCTGGTCTATCTTCTTCATAAACTTACCACCACTGATACGCTGTGCCTGACAACTGAAATATAGTAAAGGCAAGTCCGCTCACGTTCATAACACCCATGATGCGGAGAATACGGTGACACTTTTCTAAAAATCCTTGGGCATCCTCTGAAGTTGTGCCACTGAAAGTAGGTGGACTATACCTCTTAAACCTCCCAAGTCTCTTTTGTTCTACTTATGATGCCCCTGGCATGACCTCAGGCTGAACCGGAATAACAGGTTGTACCGGTACTACACTCGTAACTTGACCAATATGAATTCACTGCTCTGGAGTACAAGCGGTAGGAGTCTGAACTTCTCCCCCAACCTGTGAAATATTTGGTGAAACGGAGACCAATCCCACCTGAGTCAATGTAGCAAACATGTTTAGGAACTGTACTAAAGTCTCCTGAAGGCCGGGGGTAACAACAGGCATCTCTGGTTCTTGTCCCCCAATTGGAGCAACTGGCGGCTCCTCAACTGCCTCTCTAACTGATGGTCTAGCTATGACACGTGTCCTTCCTCGGCCTTTACCTCGGCCCCGGCCTCTTGCGGCCCTAGAAGTATGCGTAAGGTGCCTGCTCAGCTGACCGGGTAGCACGTGTTCTCACCATCTGTGAGAGAATATTGATACAAAGGCTCAAATTCCAAATTCAACAAATTCCGTACGACAGTGGAAATTTCCTAACAGTTCTGTAGCGTCTCAAAGATAAGTACAGACGTCTCCGTACCAATCCGCAAGACTCTACTAGACTCGTTCGTGAATCATAAAACCTATGAACCTAGAACTCTGATACTAACTTGTCACGACCCAAAAATTCCACCACAGGCGTCATGATGGTACTTAGTTTCTAAAACTAGGTAAGCCGATTACAATTACATTTCAAGCCTTATTTCATCAAAACTAACAACGAAAACTAATATGAAAATCTCCCAAGACTTGTAATACTGAGTCACGAACTCTAACTGAATACATGAAATGATCTCAAGGATCGAATACTCAATACTGTTTGAATAATAATTAACAGTACAATAAAATGGAAAGACTCCAAGGAACTGCGACGACCAAGCAGCTCTACCTTGAATCCTTGCGATCGCACTTTAACTCTATCCGAGTTCGATAGCTCTAAGACCTGGCTCTGCACAAAAATATGCAGAAGTGTAGTATGAGTACAACACGGTCGGTACCCAGTAAGTATCAAGACTAACCTCAGTGGAGTAAAAACGAGGTACAGTCAATGCACTCACTAGTCTAATAACCTGTGAAATGTGATATACAAAATAATAGGAAACAAATAATAATAAGGGCAACACAAATCAACCAGTAATATCGCTCAACAATTAATAAATACAAGTACACCCAATTAAATCAAGTACTTCAAATAAATATCTTTCACATATAATTCATCCAAATAACTCTCTTTCAAATATTATTTTCTCAAATAAATATCTTTCAAATATAATTCTTTCAATAAATACTTTTTGAATAAAAATCCTTCCAAATAAATATTTTGAATATAATTCTTTCAATAAAAAGTCACCATGTGAGACCTCATTTCTTAATCATAAAAATACGGGTCTCAGCGCTTTTCATATTTTTACGGCACTTCGTGCCCATAATTAAATCATTATATTTCCCCGGCACCTCGTGCCCATTTTTCATATCACATATGCACGGACAGTTCACGTGCCAATAATAAAACCAACACGTTTTCCCCGGCACTTCGTGCCACGTTTCATATCTCAACTGCACGGATAATTCACGTGCCAATATCATCGTTATTTACTCACGGTACCTCGTGCCCATATTTCTTTATCACAACTGCCTGACAATAGCCACATGCTCCCAATTTCAACATAAATTAGACTAATATCAATTTACCAACATCAAGACAAATTGCACAAGGTATAAAAATAAACACAAGGAAAATCACAACATTACATAAAAATACCAATGCAACCACTCCACATCATCACATATCATCCCTGACAATAATCACCCTTATCTCTCCTATAGCCACCCGTATCACTCCTATAATAGCCTCCCTTATCCCTCCGCCTTGACAATATCAATAGTCACTCTTATCGCTCCTATAGCCACCCTTATCTCTCCTATAGCCACCCTTATCGCTCCTATAGCTACCCTCACCGCTCTTATAGCCACCCTTATTACTCCGCCCAGACAATATCCCAACACACATAATAATAGTGAAATACCTCTCTTATACCCACATAATATCAACAGTGATATGCCACCCTTATATCCTTAAAATAATAACTCAATTAACATAATAATTTACACGCAATATTATCACGACAACGTAACAAAATCCATTCATCTCACAATTTTCTCAATGGCCACAACCAATTCCAAAGATATAATACAATTAACTAATTTCATAACATATAGCCCAAGGCTCCACGCAATGTATATAAAACCTCAAAATCAATCAAAAGAGATAGAAAATAATCAGTATAGGGAAACGCCTTCACTAATCCAAATTTAGATAATTATATTAACACTTCTTCTTAAGGTTACTAATTTAATTATTTGTATTGGGAAAATTCATAATGAAATTAAACTCCAAGAAATATCTAACCATCGAACTCACGGAATTCACATAAATATACAAGTAATACTTACATCGAATTGTCGTATAAAAACAAGTTAAATAAATGTAATTTGAGGCATGTCAATTAGATGATTAAATATATACCAACAATTATCCAATTTACTACATAATATGTTCAATACTTTAACTCAATAAATTTTGAACATATAAGCCCGGGTACGTACTTGTCACCTCGCGTATACGGCTTTCACATTTCACAAATGGCACATAAGACTCGATGCCTAAGGGGTAATTCCCACATTCGAGGTTAGGCAAGACATTTACCTTTTTGAACTTGACCGATATTCCAAAATAGCTTTCTCACGTGAATTGACCCCCGGACGGCTCCAATCTTTCTTGAGCCCTCTTACATTACTATGAGGTTTCGGAAATCCTAGAAACTTCAATCTAATTAGAAACATAACATAAGTGAACCATAATTAGGAAGAGTTTTCATGGTTTCAACTCATTTGAGCATTTTATCAAACACTAGATTTGCAAATTTGGTTACAAGGTTCTTCTACAAGATGTCCTTCATTCCACAACCTAATCTTTGCTTATTTGATCTCAACAAGCTTCCCACAAACCTTATTGGTACAAGAATATATACATAATACTCTTAGACCCAAGAATCATACTCCCAATCACCAATCTTTTACCCCAAACTCGAAATGCAAGACTAGGGGTTGAATCTTACCTCTTAGATGATGATCTTGTGATTAGGTTCCTTAATTCTTGAAGATTGGATGATTAGAATATTAGGTTCCCTCCTTCTCTCTCTAAAATGATCTTACCTCTCTCTAAAACCCTCAGAAAAATATCCCAAAATAAGCATCAAATGCTATTTATTAAAATGGGGTCGGGTTATGAAAATAGAAAGATTAACCCTCCGAAAGCAGGTCTGCGGTCGCATAATGGATCGCAGAATGGGTATGCGGGCCGCACATTGGTCGCAAAAATTGGTGCCCATAACTGGGCTGCTCTGGTCCATTCTGCGGCCAGTTTGTGATTGCAGAAGCAGTTTCGCGATCGCATAACTATTCTACGATCGCAGAATTGATCGCAGAATCGCATTATTCCAGCCTTTGTTAATTTGGTCATGACTTCTTGTAGGAATGTCCCAATGATGAACAGTTTGAAGCCTAGAAACTAGACTCAAAGATCTTTCATTTAAAAGGTAATACACCATATAAAACTTCGTATTATGAGAGTTATGCTCATTTAAAGTTAGGTCTTGTGTGAACTCACTTGAAACTTTAGTCTATTATGAAATTTCCAACTTCTACATTCGATGCCGAAACCTATCGAATCAAGTCCGATTGATCTCAAATTTTGCATACAAGTCATAAATGGCATAACAGACCTATTTCAATTTCCAGAATCGGATTCCGACCTCGTTATCAAAAATTCAACCTTCGATCGAACTTTCTAAAAATCGTCTATTTTTCAACTTTCGCCAAAATGCGTCGAATTATCCTACGGATTTTCAAATCCAAATCCGAACATACACCTAAGTCTAAAATCACCATACGAAACTATTGAAATCATCAAAATTCCATTCCGGGGTCGTTTGCTCAAAAGTCAACTCTGCGGTCAACTCTTTCCATTTAAGCTTCTAAATAAGAATTGTTCTTTCAATTTATTTCTGAATCTTCCGAAAATAAACCTCGACCACATCCACGGGTCATAATACATATTACGAAACTGCTCGAGACCTTAAGTCACAGAACGGGGCGTTAATTCTTAAAACGGCAAGTCGGGTCGTTATGCTTTATGTAATAAATAATTTTCAAAAAGAAATCTATAAACAACTTACTAATTGTTTTCCTAAGTTTAAAAATATACCAATTATCTTTCCTTAATTAATAACTTACTATACTTTATCATTTTAGTAATTATGAAAAAAAGAAGAAATTAAAGAACCCTTGACTGGTCCCTCCTATATAAACTACTCATCTTTACCAAACTTTCATCAGCAACACAATTTAAGTGGTTGTTATATGAAGAGAACTCACAATAATAATCAGAAGGAGGATGTAAATTACGATGAAATCTCGTGAACTTTACTGATACAACGGGTAAAGTGATCAGCAAACACTCGTAAAATTTATCTGATGGACTTGATGTAATTGATAATGCGTGACTAAAAGGTCGAGATAATCAGTGATGAAATGCAAGATGTATATTCTACAAATAATTGATATAGAAGCTACAAAACTACCCTCACATCTTGCATTTCATTTTTGATCATCTCCACATTGTAGTCACTCATCATCAGTTTCATCAAGTCCATCGGGTTAATTTTGTGAGTATTGAACTTTACTCGTTGTATCAGTAAAGTCCACAAAGTTATTTTTTGTAGTGTTAAGTCAATAAATTTTACCCATTGTATCACTAAATAAAGCCATAAAACTATTTCTTTATCATTGAAGTTACTGAACTCTATCTTTGGCGTTTGCTAGGGGAAACACATATTCTGATTATTTCCTCTCTTTTTTTCTTTTTTCATTTTTTTCTTTTACCTATTGAAATGATAATGATGCATAACAATTGGATGGCTTATTTAAATATCATACGAATTATCTATACTTAGATAATGAGACATTTTAGTGGTTGATCCACAGTGAAGATGAAGATGTTGTAATATGATTCATCATGAATCATTTGTATGGAGTCGCCAGTATTGAATCAGTGATTCACCAATTTAAACTGTAGGATCTTCTATTCATTGTTCCTTTTATTTGATGATGTTCTATAGCAAGTTCTATTGAGATGATCTTCAATCCATAAACTAAATAATCTCAAAATAGGAAAAGCATAAAAAGACACTATCATTATGATGTGACAATTTTTTGTGTGTCTCCTGGACTGGGTCTTACTACTTAAAACAATTAACCTTGCTTAATATGCCCTATATCTTGATATGCCCTACCTCTCCATACTCAAAACTACCTCGAGCTGAGAATGGCTGTTAAATCAGAGGTTGCCTCTGATAACCTGAGTACCCACGGGAAGAACTCTAGGCCAAAGGAGTACGGTAGGAACTATGTGCTGGGAGTGCACTAAATGAAGACTGGACTGGAGCACCACTAGCGGGCTAGTAAGCTAAACGTACTGGTCGGCTAGGATGGCCATCCCAGAATGATCCCTACCTCCAGACGAGGTACCACTGAAACTGCCAGAATACTGGGACTTCTTGCACCTCGCCACTGTTGCGGCCAAACGCACATGCAAGTATATGCGGTCGACAACTAATAAAGTGATGAGAAAGTATCGTCCCACAGGGATTTATGATTAACTATAGTCCAATCTAAATTTCTTATAAGTTAATTGCTCAAGCAGCTGTATAATTATGATTTTTATTAATAAACATTTCTATAAAATTACCAAACAAGCAATTTCAATGATGCAAAGCAAAAAAGCAAACACTTAGGAAAAATTCAATGAGACGGGAATATTCCAGGGATATGGATTACTATCTCTCCTACTGCATTCTTTAGGTTGATTTATCTAATTTGTTGGTTAACGGGGTTTGTTATGCTCGTAAAGTTCTTTCGACGCTTTGCTTTCCTATTCAATCCAACCTAATACTATATGCATATAGAATCAGACTGAACAAGAATTCATGTATATTTCCTACAAAAATAACCAAGTAAGAAAACTATAATATGTCTATCCTAATCGCGAATCTATTCTCTGATTCCTGGATTTAAAAACTTACTCTATTCAATCTTATATGTAATTTATAGTTCCCGCTTTAGAGTTCAACTATAAATTTATATATAACATTATACTGTTGGCTACACAATAAAATAATTAAGTGCAAGATTGAATAAATAAATTAATATGATAACTCAATAAAAATAATCAACCGTCAAACAACAATAGTCAATAACAACTCATAACCCCAGAATAATAGGGTTCTTAGTCGCTCATATTCATAACAACAATCAAACTATTGTGTTTAAACATAAAAGCTAGAAATACTGTATAGAGGATGGAAGAATCGATGAATTCCGTGCTCCTTTCGTGTTTCTAAGCCTTTGTGGCCTTCAAATATTAACCAACCCTTCATTAATTATGTTTAGGGGGTATTATAGGCTAGGGTCGGAGTCTCGAAGTCCAAAACCATGTGGAAAACGTTTAATGTGCGGACTAGGAAAGGGTCCAAGCCCCAAAGCTTGCGAGACCTGGTCTGGTCAGGGTGGGAGCCTCGCGTCACCTACCTTATCGCTAGGTCGTCCTTGCCAGGAGCCAGGCGTCGCCTGGCCTAGCGCCTGGTTCTTGGCTTTCTTCGATTTTTGCCTTTTCATGCTCTTTTTGTGTATTTTCGGTGCACTCGTGTGCAACCTTAACTTATTTTCCTCTTCCAATGATCCTAATATAAAAATGACACAATTAAGCCTAAATGTCACATATATTATCATTAAAAACTCAAATATAAGGCAAGTAATACACTAGAAATATACAATAGCCAATTATTACCACCCACACTTAAACGTTGCTCTTCCTCGAGTCAACCAACAATTCACATTATCCTTGAGCACTTTATATTTCAGACATTTGAAGCACACTACATCAATGACCATTGTTGATAGCAACTGTCATTACCCAACGCCCACCGGAGCCGCGACGGCGCCTAACACTACTTGCTAGTCAAGCCAACAGTTCAACAATAATAGTAAATTCAATAAAACAGAATTTAGTAAACTCAACAGCATCAATATCATGAAATAATTGTGAATAGCAGTAATAGTTTTATAACCATCCCAATGATCTGGTGTTAACGAGTATATGAGTACTACTGAATATAAAAGTACAAGACCAAATCCTCAATATAACTGTGTAAATAATAGAGCAGTAATAAGAGAAATAAATGAAAGAGAACTTCAAGGTCTGCGGACGACATAGAAGCTACCTCGTAGTCTCCCAAAAACTGGTATCAACACGGCAATAACCACATTCGAAAGTACCTGGATCTGCACACGAAGTGCAGAGTGTGGTATGAGTGCAACCGACCCCATGTACTGTCACGACCCAAAATTCACTAGTTGTGATACCTAACCCGACCCGCTAGGTAAGCCAAATAACAATAATCCAATTCAAATGAGATTTACTGAGAAGATAAATGATGAAATAACTGAACTTTTATATAATAACCCAAAGACTGGTAGTACAAATCATGAGTTTCTAAGACTTAGAGTTTACAAAGCTAGTATGAAATAAATACATCATCTGTTCGAAATATACATGAACAGATTTATCAATCTAAAGCTGCCAAGAACAAAAGGTAGTTATAGCCGGAAAACATGTACATCTTCAATGACAGCTCCTGCCATACAGAGCAGCATCAGCTCCAAAATCTGCACGCAAGGTGCAGAAGTGTAGTATGAGTACAATCGACCCCATGTATGCAATAAGTAACAAACCTAACCTTAGGTTGAAAGCAGTGTCGAGCTTAGAAAAATGGTCAGTCTAACACCAATAGCCAAGAACAACTCGTAACAATACAATAAAAGCAGTACTAATAATAACTCAAAGATATCATGCTCAGCTCGTTCATGGTTACGGAAGATAGGCATGCTTTTAAGGTATAATAGTAAAACCCCAATCTTTCACCGAAATTACCAAAATATGAGGGTATATCAGAAAACTATGATTTCTCCCAAACTTTCAACCACAAATAAGATATTTCATTATCAAATAACATGAGGAAAGTACGTCACTATGTTTACATGTCAATAAGCATGTCGAGTCATCAATTATCATATACCGTCTAGCATGAGGAATGTACATCTCAATGCCTACATGTCAAATGTACATGTCAGATCATGAATGTTACAACACCTTATAGCATGAGGAAAATGAATCTCTATACCTGCACGCCAAGTATGCATGTCAAATGTAATGCATCACAGTAGGTACACACACACTTAGATTACTCAATCTTTATGTTTCAAACTCCCACTCATCACACATAATCACTATAGGTATGTCAGACTCCGGAGGGGCGGATCCTGCCCAAGTGCTAATATAAAGCCAATATGACCTACTGCGGCGTGTAGCCCAATCCCATAAGGTAAATAAGCCGATAAGACCTGATATGGCGTGCAGCCGAATCCCATAAATAGCGAATAAGGTTTGCTACGGTATGCAACCCGATCCCATAAATATCACTCACAATCCAGCTCTCAGGCCCCAACTCAGTCATCAATCTCTCAAGTCTCAAGGGCTTACAATCTCGTACCACTCAGCCCAAACAATGATAACATGTGATGTAATAATGAATGTTTAATAGAGACTGAGATATGATATGCAAATAAAGAATCATGACTCAGTATATAATAACAGTTAGACTAGATAACTCAAAACAACAGAGATAGCCTCATTAGGTCTCAACCGAATAAGAGCATAGCTTAAACATGATTTCTAACATGATTCAAAACTGGTATAATCAAACAAGTAGGGAGAACATGGGTGTAACAAGATATAACAACAAAACAAGTATGTTCACAGTCTAATAGTCAACTAAAATCATTACTTCCCCGGTGCACGCCGACATGTTCGTCACCTAGAATGTGTGTTACCTTAATACATATCTTATAACATAGTTTCCAAGGTTACATACCCTCAAATCTAAGTTTAGATATGTTACTTACCTCGAACAAGCCAAATTCAATACCGAGCAAGGAAAACAATACACTAGAAATACCATCATGCGTGTATCAACCTCCGAACAGCTCGAAACTAGCCAAAAGCAACTCAAATACATCAAATAATGTCTAAGGAAAAAATTCCAAATGATAAATGTCGAATCTTTATACATTTATTCAAAGTCAACCAAAACGTCAAACTGGGGCCCGCACCTCAAAACCCTACAAAACATACAAAACTCGACAGCCCATTCAAATTATGAGTCATACCATACTAATTTCACTCAAATCTCACATTGAATCAATGTTCAAAACTCAAAAATTTACTTTAAGAAAGTTTAGACAAAAACTCCCAATTTCTCTTTTAAAATCATCAATTAAATGCAAAAAAACGAAGATGAAATCACGGAATATAATCAAAACTGAGTATAAAACACTTACTCCAATCCATGTGGCGAACATCACCTCAATCCGAGCTCCGTAGCTCAAAATATGCTAAAATGTTCGAAACCTTCGAAATAGAGTACTTATAATTCACAGAACAGTCATACCCATCGCGATCGCTAATAACAAATGCAACTGCCTCCAATAATGCTCTACGCGTTCGCGATAATGTTCATGCGAACGCGATGACCACACACATCTACACTCATGATCGCGCCACAGCTTATGCGAACGCAATGAAGATGTCCCTAGCTCCCAGCTATCTGCTCAGCTCAATGCGAATGTGATGCCACATATGCGAATGCGAACAATAACCAACACAAACTTATGCGAACGCGTTCGTGAAGACGCAAATGCAAAGAAGAAAATTACTCAGCTCTTGGATCCCTCTACGTAATCGCATCTCATCTTCGCGATCGTGAAGAACAATTGAGGCATCAGAAACCAACAGAAATCGGCAATGAAAATATGAAGAAAAAATAGTCTGAAATCGATCTAAAACACGCCTGAGCCCCTCGGAACCCCATCTGAACATACCAACAAGTTCTAAAATATAACACAGACCTACTCGGGGCATCAAATCACACATAACAACATCAAAATCATGAATCGCACATCAAATCAAACTTTATGAATTTTTGAACTTTCAACTTCCAAAGCTCGTGCCGAACCATATCAAATCACCCTGGAATGACCTCAAAATTTGCACACAAGTACCAAATGACATAACGAAATTATTCAAATTCCCGGAACCACAATATGAACCTGATATCATCAAAGTCAACTCCCAGTCAAACTTATGAATATTCCAAACCTTCAAATTATCAACTTTCGCCAAATAGTGTTGAAACCTTCTAGAAATATCAAAATGCAAATTCGCGCATACGTCTATGTCCAAAATTAACATCCAGACCTAAAGGATTCATTAAAACTTTGAACCGATGTCAAATACTCAAAAGTCAAACTTGGTCAACTCTTCCAATTTAATGCTTCATAGTTGAGAATCATTCCTCTAAATCAATCTCGAAACACCTAAAAAGAAACCAAAATTGATGATTCACACGACTCATAATACATCATATGAAGCTACTCAAGAATTCAAACAGCTGAATGGAATGCAAATGTTCAAAACGATCAGTTGGGTCGTTACATTCTGGCCTACTTAAACATACGTTCGTCCTCGAACATGCCAACAGTGGTTCCAAAGATGCCAAATCACTGTGTAACTTTACCATGCACATACCCAGGGGTCATCCCACGTCACCCTGATCCAT
This sequence comes from Nicotiana otophora, assembly GCA_000715115.1. Taxonomy (NCBI): domain Eukaryota; kingdom Viridiplantae; phylum Streptophyta; class Magnoliopsida; order Solanales; family Solanaceae; genus Nicotiana; species Nicotiana otophora. The sequence goes on along the minus strand of AWOL01S0041826.1, from coordinate 109,511 downwards.
ATAAGTCCGCCAATTCAACCTAACCGAAGATTCTTCCTTCAACCTTAGCCCATAAACCTTGGAACCCCATTTCCAACATCCAAAATTCCCTACAAGAGTTGAATCTCGCATCTACACACAATATAAGTCTGGAAAAGTTGTACCAAGCCATAACCATAACCCAAGATGTAATCATATGATATACTACATAACTCACATACTCGTAGCAATAAATTTGGATCACAGTAGCTGCTCAAAACAAACCCCGTACCGATAAAACTCCTCATATCAAATAAAATCTCATTCAGAACCTTCGTACGCTGCCGATGATGAAAGAACCACCTAGAAACTCATAACCACTCATCAGACCAACAAGCCATGGAGCTCTCTATCTAGTTTGACAAGAACCAAAGCCAAGTTCTAAGATGACTTCCGATGTTATTCTTCCAAATATACTGTAATCAAATCCGATAGTATCCATTCTAGGTCCAATGACCTTATCTCATCAAACACAACTATTCTTTTGACATTCCACACCAAATCCGTACACCAATAAGCAACAATTCAAATGTACTCAAACATGAAAAATAACTCAAATGAGAGAACTGTCCTGCAAGCTCAACAAGTACCACTACAAATGTAATGCTATGAACCCATCACACATAGTGGAACCAAGCCACATGAATCTATCACAAAGGATCATATACACATATAACCCTGTTGCAATGCGTGACCCTATCCAAACACCAGTCCATATGAAATATCTCAAGCCACAATGCTCAAAAATCAACAACCACACGTAATTCGACATCAAGTATACGATGTGCATGACTATAACCATGGAGAAATGGATGGCACCATATACCACAAACAGGAAAGACCATAACCTAGGCGCAATCAACCATTCAACACCCCAATAACCATTTCGCTCGAATTCCGCTATAAGGCCCAGACAGAAACGCATCTAGTGTATAATTAGCCAGCAGATCACAACCCATCGTAGCATAGAAGAGTAACGCATGGAACATATCAGAACATGAACAAACTCAACTCTAAGCGAATGACTCACCCCTCAACACTAATCATGTTGTATCAACAAATCTGACACGTTGTAGAATACACATCCTCATTGGGCCTACCAATGGGCCCCCAAATCAACTCTGGTCATCCCCAGATAGATAAATAACCCTCCAAAAGTCCACAATGACCTAACCATTGCACATACTGTTAGCTATCTAACTTTGACCATACCTTCATAGTCCGCAACCAAGGAACAATTTGCCTTTGAGAACTCCCAGTCTCCAAATCAATAGAACACATGAATCACCATAGCCGATCCCAACTCCACTACTCGAATGACTAATACATCTCTCATACACAATCATCCCACGAGAAATACTTCTATACTTTCCCCGCGCCACATGGCAAAATCTGAACATCAGTTGACGATCAACCATGCAACTACCGCAAGACCAATGAAGCATCCGAAGTCAGCATACAGTGCACCTTCTAAAATACGCACCCTTCTTAGGCAATACCAAGTAGTAATGGCATTCATCTAAACATCCGAAATCATCCATATTATTCAAAATTCATTACCTTCCCTTCAAAACTGAACCGCCACCTTGTACATGCAAATCTCAATCCCACATGACGTACCACATCTATCATGCCATCATGTAAAACATGACAATCTCATTATCAACTTTGAGTCACAAGGAGAATACATACCCGATCAGTCATAAACCTTCCACTTGATCCTATCCAGGAGAAAATTACAAGATGTAACATACACCTCATACCTATAGACAATAACCATCTCAAATTTTGGAAGAAATCATCGGGAACACTTCGGAACCCATTTACACATAACCAAGCCATTAGAATTGAATCCCTATAACTCAACTAAGCCACGCAAGTCTCCAAACCCAATGGTATTGCCACAAAACACATGTAGAGACTCACCACATAATAAGTACCCAAAGAACCGATCATATCCATTACCGTGCTGATCCAACCTACTACCAAGCTATCATATTTCTCCGAGTTCCTTTCGAACTACCCTCAAGTTGATACTTCTCCTTGCCAGAATATCACGATCCTTACCCAAATCTCACCACAAGAGATCCTAGCATAAAACCACACCGCCATAAGGCCCATAAGCCGTTGTATTCCATCTTAAGCACCCCAAAAAATACCACAACTGAGACACCCACTCTAAAGAGACCCTCGGTGAATCTAAAGTTGTTCCTTTTACCTTTCTGATACCAAAATGTAGAATCCATAGTGAAATAGAAATACCGTAAGTCCTGGCACCATCCAATACAAATCTCAGATCATAGCCATATACAAATCCAAAAAATTCTCAATTGCCATATATAAATCTTGAATCCATTAGAACCTTCTCGATAGTCATCCACTCTTCTCTAACACCCAAAGAAGCAATCCACACCCCTAAGCAACTGAGTGAATCCCTCTTCTTAGTACATTACTTCCATTACGAACAACAACTCTAAACAATTCCCAAGACTTCCATATATCTATAAGGTGAAATACACCATGCATCCAGAAATGTCCTTGCTTAAGTCATCTTCAATACCAACCTCTGCAAGTCATAACCAATCCATAAGTATGACTCAAACTGAAACCAATACAAGACATAACCATGCAATCAAATTGTCGATGGTAGACTCCCCCACTTGGCTCAAAGCCAAAGAACAAAACATGCAATAACTGACAATACCCATACTCTATTACAGCCATAATCCCGCAGTGAGATTCAACTAAATTCTTCACAACCTCAAGCAACACAAACCATAAAATGCCTCAAATCATCTACTAAGCTCACATTCATCCTTTTGACAGTGCGGTCAACTTCCTCAACCGATCCAAACTCAAATTGCAACACATATAACCCACTGGTAGAAAGCAATTCTCCACACAACATCATAAGGGTCACACATCCGTACATTACCCCGCAGGTGATAACCCGCCAACTTAGCCTCAAACTGATATCTCTCTATAATCTTTCACATCCACAACTACTACGCAATCACTTAATCTTCCTGAGTCTGAACTCATCAATAGGACATGAGAATCAACTTTGTTCCACAAATAAACAACACGAAAGATCCCTCAACACGATCATAACTCGAGACTGTACAACACATCATGACAGAAATCAAGCATCCAATAGTCCTTTTTACATCCCAAGCAACTCTTCTCCTAACATCAAAGCCATCTGAACACATCCCATAGTCACGTGATACACATCATATAGTTATCCAACCACTCACCGAGCCGCCAGTCCTACTCATAGAGACACTACCACATATAGAAGTCCAAAACCATATACTCACACAGCTAAAATCATCGTGCCCAAGCCGTGGTCAAAACCCGGCCTCACGTCCTCCGGACTGGCCAATCACCAAAACATAGAAAACATATCTTGCATCTGATCCATGGAATCGCAAGCCGTCGATTCATAGAGTATACCGAACACTCACATACGCATACCAGTGAGTGGAAGGAATTAAAAGAGATATGCTTCAAGCTGAATCAATGTCACACGATAAGGAAAGAAATATATGAGGTTTATCCTAAATGCCTTGTAGCCTCTCGAATATAGGTATGGAAGTCATCATAGCGATCCTCAAGACTCTACTAGACACTTGCTCATGAATCGTAGAACCAACGAACCTAAAAATTTAATACCAACTTGTCATGACCCAAAATTCACTAGCCGTGATTGCACCTAACCCGACCCGCTAGGTAATCCAATTAACAATATCCAATTCAGATGCGATTTACTAAGAATACAAATGACGAAATAACTTCACTTTTATACAACAATCCAAGAACTGGTAGTACAACTTCTAAGACTTAAAGTTTACAAATGTAGTATGAAACAAATACATCATCTATTCAAAATATACATAAACATATTTATCAATCTAAAGCTACCAAGAACAAGTGGCAGCTATAACCGAAACGCATGTACATCTTTAATGCCAGCTCCCGCCTTACACAACAACATCATCTCCAAAATCTGCACGAAAGGTACAAAAGTATAGTATGAGTATAACCGACCCTTTGTACTCAATAAGTAACAAGCCTAACCTTAGATTGAAAGCAGTGAAGATCTCGAAAAAAAGGTCAGAGTCCAACACCAATAGCCAAGAACAACTCGTAACAATATAATAAAAGCAGTACAACTAAAAACTCAAAGATATTACGCTCAGCTCATTCACAGTTACGCATGATTTTTAGGTATAACAGTAAAACCCAAATCTTTAACCGAAATCACCAAAATATGAGGGTATATAAGAAAACTGTGATTTTTCCTAAACTTTCAACAATAGATAAGATATTTCATTATTCGACAACATGAGAAAAGTACATCTCTATGCTTACATGTCAAGACATCAATTATCATATACCGTCTAGCATGAGGAATGTATCTCAATGCCTACATGCCAAATGTACATGTAAGATCATGAATGTCATAACACTATATAGCATGAGGAAAATGCATCTCTATGCCTACATGCCAAGTATGCATGTCAAATATAATGCATCACAATTATAATCCCAGGTACTCACACTCTTAGAGTGCTCAATCTGTCTGTCTCAAACTCCCACTCATCACACAGAATTAGTTAGCATTATACGATACATACGCTCACTACTAGTATGTCAGACTCCGGAGCGGCGGATCCTGCCCAACCGCTACTATAAAGCTTATATGGCGTGCTGCGGCATGCAGCCTGATCCCATAATAATAAATAAGCCGATAAGCCTTTCTGTCGACTTGCAACCTGATACCATAAATAGCTAATAAGGCATGTTGTAGCGTACAACTCGATCCCATAAATATCACTCACAATCCGGCTCTCAGGCCCTAACGCAGTCATCAATCTCTCAAGTCTCAAGGGCTCACAATTTCTTACCACTTAGCCCAAGCAATGATAACATGTGATGAAACAATGAATGATGAACAGAGACTAAGCTATGATACACAAATGAAGAATGATGACTAAGTATATAATTACAGTTAGAGAAGACAACTCAAAGCAATAGAGATAGCCTAATTAGGTCTCAACTAAATAAGCGCATATCCTAAATATGATTTCTAACATGATTCACGACTCATATAATCAAACAAGTAGGGAGAGCATAGATGAAACAAGATATAACAGCAAAACAAGTCCGGTCACAGTCTAATAGTCAACTAGAATCATGATTTCCCCGGTGCACGCCCACACGCTCGTCACCTAGCATGTGCGTCACCTCAATACATCTCTTATAACATAGTGCCCAGTGTTAAATACCCTCAAATCAAAGTTTAGATATGTTATTTACCTCGTACAAACCAAATCCAATATCAAGCAAGCCAAACAATACTCTAGAAATGTCATCCCGCACGTATCAACCCCCGAACGGCTCGAAACTAGCCAAAAGCAACTCAAATACATCAAATAATGCCTAAGGAAATAATCCTAAATGATAAAGGTCGAATCTTTACACATTTACTCAAAGTCAACCAAAAAGTCAAACCTGAGCCCGCACATCGGAACCCAAACAAACTTGCAAAATTAGATAACCCATTCAATTAAGAGTCCAACCATACTATTTCACTCAAATTCGACTCTAAATCGATGTTCAAAACTCAAAAATTCATTTTAGTAAATTTAGACAAAATCCCCCAATTTCTCTTTCGAAATCATCAATTAAATGCCAAGAACGAAGATGGATTTACGGAATATAACCAAAACCGACTATAAAACACTTACCCCCAATCCATCTGGTGAACATTGCCTCAAATATTTCCTCAATCCGAGCTCCATAGCTCAAAATATGCTAAAGTGTCTGAAACCTTCAAAATAGAGTGCTTATAATTCACTGAATAATAATACCCATCCGATCGCGGGATATCCTTCACGATCGCGAAGAACAAATGCAACTGCCTCCAATTATACTCTACGTATTTGCGATAGTGCTCACGCGAACACGATGAACACATACATCTATACTGCGCAATCGTGCCACAGCTTACACGAATGTGATGAAGAAGTACCCAGCTCTCAGCTCAGCTCAATGCGAATTTTATGCCACATATGGGAATGCGAACAGTAACCAACACAAACCTACGCGAAAGCTTTCCTGAAGACGCAAACGTGAAGAACATTACTCAACTCCAGCTCCAGAAACCCTGTACGCGATCGCATCTCTATCTTCGTTATCGTGAAGAACAATTGAGGCATCAGAAACCAGCAGAAACCAGCAATGAAAACATGAAGAAGAAATGGTCTGAAATCAATTTGAAATATGCCCGAGCCCTTCGGAACCCCGTCCTAACATATCAACATGTCCCAAAATATAACACGGACCTACTCGGCGCCTCAAATCACACATAACAACATCAAAATCATGAACCGCACCTCAAATCAAATTTTATAAAATTTTGAACTTTCAACTTTCAAAACTCGTGTCGAACCATACCAAATCAACACGGAATGACATCCAATTTTGCACACAAGTCCCAAATGACATAACAAAGCTATTCCAATTCCCAAAACCACAATTTGAATCCGATATCATCAAAGTCAACTCCCGGTCAAACTTATGAACATTTCAAACCTTCAAATTGTCAACTTTTGCCAATTAGTGCCTAAACTTTCAAGAAATATCCAAATGCAAATCCGGGAATACGCCCAAGTCCAAAATTACCATCCGAACCTAACAAAATCATCAAAACTCAGATCCGAGGTTAAATACGCAAAAGTCAAACTTGGTCAACTCTTCTGTCTCAAAGTTTCCTAGTTGAGAATCATTCCTCCAAATGAATCACGAAACACCTAAAAAACCAAAACCGATGATTCACACGATTCAAAATACATCATATCAATCTACTCAAGACTTCAAACAGCTAAACAGAAAAAAATAATGTTCAAAATGACCGGTTGGGTCGTTACATGTAGTCAATAATTAACAAACCTAACCTTGGGCTGAAAGTTGTAACGAGCTCAGAAGAAATAGTCAGAGACCAATATCAATAACCAGTAATAGGTCAAGATATAAAGGAAACAATATAAGTAAATAACTCAGTGATATCATGTTCAACTTATTAACATTATGCAAATTTAGATATGTTTTCCCATTATGACAAATAAATCCCAACACATAATAAACATCTCATTTATCAGCTAGCATGAGGAAAGTACATCTCTTTGCCTACACATCAAATATACCTGTCAGATCAATATCATCACAAAGAAACCATCAAGAATAACCACTCCCAGCACACTTAGGGTGCCTGGCACAATGTCCCTTACCATCACACACACAATACTGAACACTGTACATGTGCCTGACATATATGCCTATGACCAAAGCACGTGCATATATATCATTGTACATGCGCTCACTACTGGTATTTAAGATTTCGGAGGGGCGGATCTGGTCTAAGCACTAATCAAAAGCCAATATGGCCTATTGTAGCGTGCAACCCGATCCATATATCAATCAATAACCAGTAATGCCTGTTGCGGTGTGCAACCCGATCCAAATATTACTCACAACACGGCTCTATGGACCACATCAGTCAACAACCTCTCAAGTCTCAAGGGCTCACAACCTTATAAAACTCAGCCCAAACAGTGCCATATATGGAAAAAACAACATGTCGTGAATTAAACACGTAGTAAACATAGACTAAGATATGATATGTAAATGAGGAATCATGACTGAGTATATAATTACAGTTAAGGCAATCAACTTAAAAGAGCAAGAATAGCCCATTATGTCTCAACAAAGTAAGCACAAGATTTCAAACATGAATCATAACTCAAGTAATCAAAAGAGTAGGGAAACATGAATATAACAAAACATGATAGAAAAACAAGTCCGACAATAGTCTAAAGTCAACTCGGATCATGAATACTCCGGTGCACACACTCACGCCTGTCACCTTGCATGTGTGTCACCCCAACTTATCTCGTATAACATAGTTTCCAGGGTTAATTACTCTCAAATCTAAGTTTAGATATGTTACTTACCTCAAAATGCGGAGATCAATGCTCCATAAAGCCCTTCCCACGCGAATCGACCTCCGAGCCACTCAAATCTAACCAAAACAATTTAATATCATCAATAGAAGCCATTGGAAACAATTCTAAATGATAACGCTAAGGTCTTGAATTAAATATGCAAAGTCAACCCCGGGCCCGCACCCCAAAACCCAACAAAATACACATATTCTAAATACCCATTCAAATACGAGTCCAACCATACTAATTTCATCCAATTCCAATTACAAATCGACCATCAAATCTCACTCTCCAATAACATAGCCTAAAATCCCAAAGTTTCACCACAAATTCGCATAAATAAGGTGTAATAATCAATGGGTAATCAATATCTATCATAAAAAGTGATTTAAATTCACATACATCTTCAATTGCAGCAAGAAGTCTATCAAAAATTTCCCTTAGCCGAGCTCCACAACTCCAAAAATAAGAAAAACAATCAAACCCTTAGAATATAAACTCTGCTAGTGATTGTGCATCTGCGGTCACTTAACTGCATCTGCAGTTCCATAGGTGCGGTCACAATATCGCATCTACGATTTCCCCTCACCATCCGACATTCCGTATTTATGGACCATAGTGCGCACCTGCACATCTGCGGTCTTCCTCCACATTTGCAGCCATGCTTCTTCACTTAGACCAATATCAATAACCAGTAATAGGTCAAGATATAAAGGAAACAATATAAGTAAATAACTCAGTGATATCATGTTCAACTTATTAACATTATGCAAATTTAGATATGTTTTCCCATTATGACAAATAAATCCCAACACATAATAAACATCTCATTTATCAGCTAGCATGAGGAAAGTACATCTCTTTGCCTACACATCAAATATACCTGTCAGATCAATATCATCACAAAGAAACCATCAAGAATAACCACTCCCAGCACACTTAGGGTGCCTGGCACAATGTCCCTTACCATCACACACACAATACTGAACACTGTACATGTGCCTGACATATATGCCTATGACCAAAGCACGTGCATATATATCATTGTGCATGCGCTCACTACTGGTATTTAAGATTTCGGAGGGGCGGATCTGGTCTAAGCACTAATCAAAAGCCAATATGGCCTATTGTAGCGTGCAACCCGATCCATATATCAATCAATAACCAGTAATGCCTGTTGCGGTGTGCAACCCGATCCAAATATTACTCACAACACGGCTCTATGGACCACATCAGTCAACAACCTCTCAAGTCTCAAGGGCTCACAACCTTATAAAACTCAGCCCAAACAGTGCCATATATGGAAAAAACAACATGTCGTGAATTAAACACGTAGTAAACATAGACTAAGATATGATATGTAAATGAGGAATCATGACTGAGTATATAATTACAGTTAAGGCAAACAACTTAAAAGAACAAGAATAGCCCATTATGTCTCAACAAAGTAAGCACAAGATTTCAAACATGAATCATAACTCAAGTAATCAAAAGAGTAGGGAAACATGAATATAACAAAACATGATAGAAAAACAAGTCCGACAATAGTCTAAAGTCAACTCGGATCATGAATACTCCGGTGCACACACTCACGCCTGTCACCTTGCATGTGTGTCACCCCAACTTATCTCGTATAACATAGTTTCCAGGGTTAATTACTCTCAAATCTAAGTTTAGATATGTTACTTACCTCAAAATGCGGAGATCAATGCTCCATAAAGCCCTTCCCACGCGAATCGACCTCCGAGCCACTCAAATCTAACCAAAACAATTTAATATCATCAATAGAAGCCATTGGAAACAATTCTAAATGATAACGCTAAGGTCTTGAATTAAATATGCAAAGTCAACCCCGGGCCCGCACCCCAAAACCCAACAAAATACACATATTCTAAATACCCATTCAAATACGAGTCCAACCATACTAATTTCATCCAATTCCAATTACAAATCGACCATCAAATCTCACTCTCCAATAACATAGCCTAAAATCCCAAAGTTTCACCACAAATTCGCATAAATAAGGTGTAATAATCAATGGGTAATCAATATCTATCATAAAAAGTGATTTAAATTCACATACATCTTCAATTGCAGCAAGAAGTCTATCAAAAATTTCCCTTAGCCGAGCTCCACAACTCCAAAAATAAGAAAAACAATCAAACCCTTAGAATATAAACTCTGCTAGTGATTGTGCATCTGCGGTCACTTAACTGCATCTGCAGTTCCATAGGTGCGGTCACAATATCGCATCTACGATTTCCCCTCACCATCCGACATTCCGTATTTGTGGACCATAGTGCGCACCTGCACATCTGCGGTCTTCCTCCGCATTTGCAGCCATGCTTCTTCACTTAGAATTTCGCATATGCGGACTCCTGCTATTGCATACAACTTCACTTCTGTGACTACCTATCTGCACTTGTGGACTCACATCTGCGATCATACTTTCGCAGATGTGATGACACTAGTTCCGGCATACTTCAGCAAATGCAACTCAAACCAAAACAAGCTGAAACCAATCTGAAACACACCCAAGGCTCCCGGGACCCCGTCCAAATATACCAACGAGTACTAAAACACAACATGAACCTACTCAGAGCTCAAATCACATCAAATAACACCAAAATCACGAATCGCACTCCAATTAAAGCCTAATGAAACTAATGAACTTTCAATTTCTAAAACTCATATCGAATCACATCAAACCAACCCGGAAATGACCTTAAATGTTACACACAAGTCCCAAATGACACAACGGTCCTACTCCAACTCCCGAAACCAAAATCCAAATCGGATATCAAGAAAGTCAACTCTCGGTCAAACCTATCAACCTTCCAAGCCTTCAACATTTCCTACTTTTGGCAAAAAGCTTCAAATCAACCTATGGACCTCCGTATCCAAATTAGGACATGCGCCTAATTCCCAATTCACCATACGAAGGTGGAATTATCAAAACACCATTCCAGAGTCGTGTATACAAAAGTCAAACTCCAGTCAACTCTTAGAACTTAAGCTTTCACCTTAGGACTAAGTGTCCCAATTTACTCTGAAACCTCCCCGAAACCAAACCAATCACCACGGCAAGTTACGTAACTACAAACACTTATATATAAGGCATCAAACAGGGGGAACGGGGCTAAAATACTCAAACCGACCAGCGAGGTTGTTATATTCTCCCCGTCTTAAGCAAACGCTCGTCCTCGAACGGGTCTAGAATCATACATGGGGTCTTAAAAAGGTCAGAACGTCTTCTCCACATCTCATGCTCAGTCTCCCAAGTATCCTCCTCGACCGGCTGACCTATCCAATAAACCTTCACAGATGTAATATTCGTTTACCTAAACTTACAAACCTACCAAACCAAAATGGCCACTGGCTCCACATCGTAAGTCAGATCTCCATCTAACTGTACCATGATGAAGTCTAAAACATATGATAGCTCACCATAATACTTCTGGAGCATAGATACATGAAATACTAGGTGAACTCCCAATAAACTAGGTGGTAAGGCAAGTCTGTAGGCCACCTCTCCAACTTTTCAAGGACATCAAAAGGACCAATATACCTAGGGCTCAACTTGCCCTTATTCCCGAACCTCATCACACCCTTCATGGGAGAAACTCTGAGTAAAACCTTCTCACCCACCATATATGCAACATCGCGAGCCCTCCTGTCAGCATAACTCTTCTTCTTGGACTGTGTTGTACGAAGCCGCTATTGGATCAACTTCACCTTCTCCAAATCATCATGGACCAAATTAGTTTCCAACAACCTAGCCTCCTAAGGCTCAAACCAGCCAACCAGAGAACGACACTGTCTCCCATATAAGACCTCATAAAGAGACATATTGATACTCGGCTGATAGTTGTTGTAGGAAAACTTTGATAATGGTAGAAACTAATCCCATGAACCCGCGAAATCAATAACTCAGGCACGTAACATGTCCTCCAAGATCTGAATAGTGCACTCAGATTGTCTATCCATGTGATGACCCGATAGGTCATTTTGAATTATAGCCCTTATTTTTATGTTTTGAGACCTTGATTAGCTCTATTTAGTATTTTTTGATTTGTGTGCGTAGTCTGTATCTTTTTCTGGAAAGATTGTATGTAAAAATATGAATTTTAGCTTTAACAATAACTTCAATTGACTACGGTAGATATTTTTTGTAAACAACCCCGGATCAGTATTTTGATGATCTCGGTGGGTTTGTATCGTGATTCTGGACTTTGGCGTATGCTCGGAATTGAATTAGGAAGTCCCTAACTTGATTTGTTGAAAACTAGTAATTTGAAGATGTAAAGATTTCCTAGGTTTGATCGTAGGTTGACTTTATTACTACCGTGGTTTGGATTTTAGTTCTGAACTTGGTATAGGTTCATTTTACTATTTAGAACTCGTCTGCATAATTTGGTGCATAACAGTGTTGATTTGGTTGGATTCGGATGCTCAGATGTGAATTTGGAAGTTCTTAAGTTTCTTTGAAGATTTCATGCATTTTGATGTTCGATTCATAGTTCTAGGTGTTATTGTGGTGTATTGATCATGCGAGAGAGTTTGTATGATGTTATTAAACTTATGTGCATGTTTATTTGCAGCCTGGGGGGCTCAGGTGAGTTTCGGATAGGCTACAGGCCATTTGAACTTAGAAAGAATTGTTGGTTTTGGCTGCTATTGATGTTTGGTGTCATGTGCTTCGCGATTGCAAAGGGGAATCCGGGCTGGGGAGGAGTTTATTCTTTGTGAATTCGAGTATCTGATCACGAATGCAAAGTAGTGAGGGGGTTTACCGTTCGCAAATGCATCTTCTCTCTCTCGAACGCGTAGGGTTATGGGGTCAGGGAGTGAGCCTGCCAGTTACTCTTCGAGAACGCGAAGGCATGTCCTTCACGAATGTGAAGGCCTTTGGCCGCTGCTGCTTCACGATCACGTCAAGTCCTTCACGAATGAGAAGAAGACCAGATCTCGGTGATTAAAACTGTCCAAAAATCAGGATTCTTCTCATTTCTCACCATTTTCATGTTTGAGCTCGGCCTAGAGGCGATTGTGAAGAGGGTTTTCACCCCAACTTTACAGGTTAGTAGATTTTAACTTGTTTCATTACATTTCCATAGATACTCATTAATTTTATCTTTTAATCTATTCTTTTTCAAGGTAGAAATTAGGGATTTAGTTCGAAATTGGGGAGAAATTGAGATTTAGACCTCAAATTGAGGTTAGATTTGGAAACAAATCACATAACCGGGCTTGGAGGTGAATGAGTAATTGAATGTTGGTCCGATCTCAGGTTTTGACCAAGTGGGCGCGGGGTTGACTTTTGTTGACTTTTTAAAAAATCATTAAAGATGGAATCCTTTTCACTCGTGGGTAGTTCCAAAAGCTTATTTTTATTTATTTGAACTATATTTGGTTAGACTTGATTGGTTTGGAGGCTAATTTTACAGGAAAAGCCGCGGTTGAGCATTGATTTGGTTGCGGAGTGAGGTTAGTGTCGTGGTTAACCTTGACTTGAGTGATTAGGACTTGTTGGTCTATTTGCTATGTATTTTATGTGTGGGGACAACGTATATGTGAGGTGACGAGTAACCATGCATTGTCATTGGGTTAAAGCATGCGGGTTGAAATTGTTTCTTTGTATTATATTGTTTCTTTAATTATGTTATCCATGCTTATGTTAGATTATTATTTCTTTTTAGTATTCATTTCTTATTTATTGTTTATTTTAATGATGTTGAATATTTTGGAAGTTGAAGTTTGACATCGTGGGACCATATTTGAAGTGAAATTATTCCTTGCCTTGTTTTTATTGTTCGGATTTATATAATTGTTTGGTGAGGAAGAGAGAAAAGGACGAAGAGTGTTGTCGTGCCTTATTTGCTTTCGTTATCACATATTGAGAGATTTGAGAGTAAAAGCGCAAAAGGGTGATGCCGTGCCGGTGAGTAAAAGCATGAAGGGTGATGCCATGTCATTAAATTCATGATATTACATGGTGAGGACGAGAGTAAAAGCATGAAGGGAGATACTGTTCCATTTTCATATACTGTTGCTTAATTCGGTAGATGTTATATCATGATTTTGTACTTGCCATTTTTATGATATTTTCCCCCTTTCGCATGTCTCCTTCCAGTTAATATTCTATCCTTCTTCTTGATATTTTGTTGTTTATATATACTTGTACAGGGTTTTACGTAGGTGCCTTGTCATAGCCTCGTCAGTACCTCGTCGAGGTTAGGATCTAAACTTACGGAGTATATTGGGTCAGTTGTACTCATACTACACTTCTGCACTTCTTGTGCAGATAGTGGTATTGGTCCAAGTGGTGCTTGAGGTACGTCGGCTCGAATCACATTCACTTCGGAGACTTGAGGTAGATCTGCTGGTGTTCGCAGACCTTGAAGTCCCCTTCCATTTACTACCTTTACTATTTATCTCTTTCGAACAATTGTATTTATTTCAGACTATGTTTGTTGACTTCTATCTGCTCATGACTCCATATTTCTGGGAGTAGTTAGTATTACGTGGTTTATATTCGCACTGTGTTAGATTTGACATTTATATCTCATTGAATATTATTATTTTGTCTTTAAGTAATAAAATTGATTAATTACTTATTTTACGTCGGCTTGCCTAGCAAGTGGATGTTAGGCGCCATCACAACCCCGAAGTTGGGATTTCGGGTCGTGACAAGTTGGTGTTAGTGCACTAGGTTCCTTAGGTCTCAAAGTCACGAGCAAGCTTAGTAGAGTCTGGAGGATCGATACGGAGACGTCAGTACTTATCTTCTAGAGGCTATGGAGTTTTAGTAAAAATACCACTTCTTTCTTTCCCTATCGTGCGATTTTATTCTATCATTGATGTTTGAATCGTTCCATTCTTGTTCTCTCACAGATGGTGAGAACACGCATAACATCTAAAGCCGGACAGGAGCTGGAGCCCCCTGTTGCAGCCACTACTAGGGGTAGAGGCCGAGGTCGAGCCAGAGACCGAGGCAGAGCTCAGCCTAGAGCGCGAGCAGCAACACCCACAGTGGAATCTCATATTGATCATGAGGAGGAGATCCCAGCTCAGACTGCACCAGTCAGACCAGCTCAGGTCCAAGAGGGATTTATAGCCACTTTTGTGCTTCAGGAGGCTCTAGTCCGTTTAGTGGGCCTAATGGAGCGTATGGACAAGACCAGTGCTTTTCTGGTGGCACCAGCCGTCTCTCCGGCTGGGGGAAGAGCAAAGACTCCCACTACTAACACTCCAGAGTAGATGGCCCCCATATATCAGACTCTAATATTCCAGCCAGTTGGGGTTGTTTAGCCCGTTGTTGTTGCACAGACTTGGGAGAGGTCCGCGATGTCTTCTAAGAGATTGGATAAGTTCACAAAGCTCTTCCCTATTCACTTCAGCGGTGCACCTTCTTAGGACCCACAGGATTACTTGGATTGTTGTCACAAGGTGTTGAGCAACATGGGTATTGTTGAGACCAATGGGACAACTTTGCAGTGTGCCAAATGACTGGTCCTGCCAAGAGATGCTGAAGGGTTTATTTGCTGACCAGACCAGCTGGTTGACCTTCGCTTACCTGGGACCAGTTTTCGCAACTATTTCTGGAGTAGTTTATTCCTTTCACTGTAAGAGAGGAGTATCGGAGGCAGTTTGAAAAGCTTCGGCAGGGTAGCATGACCGTTACCCAGTATGAGATATGATTTGTGGAGCTAGCTCATTACACATTTATCTTACTCCCTACTGAGAGGGACATAGTGAGGAGATTCATTGATGGACTTACTATCAGTATTAAGCTACATATGGCCAAGGAGACTGGACACGATATTTTTGAGAATATGCCTCATCATTCTGGTAGTTTTAGTGGTGCCTCATTTGGAGGCAGGGGTTCATTTGGTAGGGGCTATCATCCCAGGCCGTTCCAGTCAGTGCTTCAGGCATCCCACAGTGCTTGAGTTAGTTGTGGTCCTTATGTGTCTCATCCTGAGAAGCTAGACTACAGTGCACCATCAACTCCTATTAGTACACCTCCGATCCAGAGTTACCAGGGTGGTTATTCAGGTCAACAAGGCCAGTTCCAGGGTCAGTAGTCACAACAGCTGAGATCTTGTTATACTTGTGGAGATTCGAGGCACCTTGCTAGATTTTGCCCTAGATCACATGGCGGCATACCACAGGAGAGTTTTCGTGCCATGGTTCCAGCACCAGCTGCTTCACCGCCCGCTCAGCCAGCTAGAGGCAGGGGTCAGGCTGCCAGAGGTAGAGGCCAGACCATTCGAGGAGAAGGTCAGGCCATTAGAGGTGGAGGCCAGCCAGCTAGAGGCCGTCCGAGAGGCGGAGGTCAGAGTGGTGGGGCACAACTCATTTTTCTGCATTTCCAGCTACACCTGAGGCCGAGTCATCTGACGCCATCATCACAGGTATTGTTCCCGTTTTCCATAGAAATGCTTCAGTTCTATTTGATCCGGACTCTACTTATTCCTACGTGTCATCCTATATTACTTCATATCTAATTATGCCTCGTGATTCTTTGAGTGCTCCTGTATAAGTGTCCACGCCTGTGGGAGATTCTATTGTTGTAGATTGTGTTTATCACTCGTGTGTAGTTTCTATCGAGAGCCTTAAGACTAGTGTCAACCTCCTACTTCTTGATATATTGGACTTTGATGTTATTTTAGACATGAATTGGTTGTCAACTTATCACGCTATATTAGACTATAACGTCAAGATGATGACCTTAGCCATGGAGAGTTTGCCTCGATTAGAGTCGAGGGACTCATGGCCATTCTACCAGCAGGGTTATTTCTTATATGAAGGCTTGGCGTATGGTCGAGAAGCAATATCTAGCATATTTGGCGTATGATATTAACATCTTGTACCATCCCGAGAAGGCCAATGTGGTGGTCGATTACTTAGTAGAAAGGTTGTGAGTATGAGTAGCCTTGCATATATTCCATTTGGTGAGAGACCTCTTGCATCAGATGTTAAGGCCTTAGATAATCAGTTAGTGAGGTTAGATATTTCGGAGTCTAGTCACGGCCTCTCGGTCTTCTTTGTATGAGCGCATTAGAGAGTGTCAGCACGATGACCCCCATTTACTTGTCCTTAAGGACACGGTGTATCACGGTGATGCCAAGAAGATTTTTATTGGAGATGATGGAGTGTTGCGGATGAAGGGTCAGATTTGTGTGCCCAATATGGATGAGCTTCGTGAGTTAATTCTTGAGGAGGCCCACAGTTCGCGTTATTCCATTCATCCGAGTGCCGCCAAGATGTATCATGATTTGAGGAAGCATTATTGGTGGAGAAGAATGAATAAATATATAGTTACGTATGTGGCTCGGTGTTTGAATTGCCAGTAGGTGAAGTACGAGCATTAGAGGCTTGGCGGTTTGCTTCAGACACTTGAGATTCTCGAGTGGAGGTGGGAGCGTATTACCATGGATTTCGTTATTGGGCTCCCAAGGACTTTGAAGAAATTTGACGCAGTATGGGTCATTGAGGATAGGTTGACCAAGTCAGCGCATTTCATTCTGGTGGCAACTACCTATTCTTCAGAGCGGCTGGATGAGATCTATATTCGCGAGATTGTTCATCTTCACGGTGTGGCGGTGTCCATTATTTTTATCAGGGCACGCACTTCACATCGCATTTCTGTAGGGTTGTGCAGCATGAGTTAGGCACACGAGTTGAGTTGAGTAAAATATTTCACCCCCAAATGGAAAAACAGTCCGAGCACACCATTTAGATATTGGAGGATATACTTCGCATATGTGTTATGGATTTTGTTGGTTTTTGGGATCAGTTCTTTCCACTTGTGGAGTTTGCATACAACAACAACAACCAATCGAGTATCCAGATGGCTCCTTATGAGGCCTTTTATGGGAGGCAGTGTCATTCTCCAGTTGGTTAGTTTGAGCGGGGAGAGGCTCGGGTGTTGGGTATTGATTTTGTTCAGGATGCCTTGGAATAGGTCAAGATGATTCAGGATAGACTTTGTAAAACACAGTCTAGGCAAGCGCTATGCCGATCAGAGAGTTTGTGATGTTGCATTTATGGTTAAAGAGAGGGTTTTGCTCCGGGTTTCACTCATGAAGGGTGTAATGAGGTTCCGGAAGAAGGGCAAGTTGATCCCTAAGTATATCGGACCATTTGAGATCCTTGAGAGAGTTGGTGAGCTGGTCTTCAAGCTTGTATTGCCACCTAGCTTATCAGCAGTTCACACGGTGTTACATGTTTTCATGCTCTAAAAGTATCACGGTGATCCATACTATGTATTAAAGTTTAGCTCAGTCCAATTGGACAAGGATTTGACTTACGAGGAGGAGCCGGTGGCCATTCTAGCATGTCAGGTTCGAAAGTTGAGGTCTAAGAGTTATCCTTATGTTAGATGATGATAGGCTATAATCTCGTGTTTTAGTCCCTTATTGCACTCTAATTCACTGCACTTTATTTGTGTTTGAGATTTAAATGGTAGTGTTTTGCACTTATTGTGTGGTTTATGCCTAGTAGGAGTGATTCCGAGTTTTGTAGATGTGGTGGAGCTAATTAGAGCTATTTGGAGATTTTAAATCTAAGTAAAAGTCCAAGGAATTAAGACGGGGTCATGTTCGGGGGTCGAGGACCAAGTCTGGACATCAAAAATCGAAGTCTGAACCGTACTCTGAGAAAACTCCACAACTGCGGCGTGTGGGGTGGCTTATAGTGCGCCACGACTGTACAGAACTTGCTTCCTAATAGATGTTGAGCTCTTTGGATTTCCCTACTAATGTCCCGCATTTCGCATTGCCCCATGCGGCGCGGTGTGCCTGTGCAATTTTTACAGAGTGAAAATCCTATGTTGGCTAGGAAAGGGTAATTTCGTCACGGCCCGACCCTACTTGGTATAAATACATGTAAAAATATTATTTTCTGGACTTTTGACATACTTTAGATCTAAGGAAGCTAAGGAGGAGTTGGAGGAGTAAAAGCACAAGTATTTCATCATTCCTTCCTCACTCTAGACCCTAGTTTGGATTGCATTTATGTTTTTCTATACTTTAATTATATATGTGATGAATAGATACATGTCTATGGAGTAGATCTTTTTAAGATTTGATGGATTTGGTGTATTGCTGATTGTTTGCGAATTATAACTCGAGTTTTATGTGTTGAATTGTTTTTAATGATTTAATTATTGCATCTATATTAACTTGTTCATGTAATCGAGAGAGGAATAACTTGTGATATCTTTGCATTATATTGTTGGTTGAGTTTAGTAATTCTTATTAGTAATCAAAAGAGACTAGTTGAATCATTGATTAAACCTATTTAGGAGGATAATCGAGAGAGGTTCTCTTAAAGACCAATCCACTACGTATTCCTGCATATCTTCACGTGCTTAAATTTGTTCATCTTGTGAGGTTAAAACGTAATCGAGATAGGAGTTTTTGCTGAACGTTTGAACTAATAATTGAGTGAATTCGTGAGACTCACTTAAACATTAGAAGTGAATTATCTAGAGTTAGATCTTAAACAATTATCTTGCAACTATCCTATCAATACCATATGTTCTCCCATTGATAGCCTTCTTTGCTTATTCCTTGTTTCGATTGGCATTAGTCAATAGCTTTAGATTCTTAGTTAATTTTAGTTAGACATCTTATAAATCTCAACTGTTGATCATCTTGGATAGCAACCAAGCTAGAAACTATGAGAATATTGTTTAAATCCAATCTTTGTGGAGACGATATTATACTATACTATATTAGATTAGCTAGCAGAATTTAAGTGTGTGTTTTGCGCTCGTCATTAGAGTGCAGTGGAGAGGTCAGTCGATTGAGGCAGCTAAGTGGGTCCATGTACGATATGTGGAGTAGATACCCACACCTTTTTACCAGTCCACATACCTTTCTATGTTCGTTCGATGATGAACGTTTGTTTTAGATGTGGAGAATGTGATGACTAGATAGGACATTTTGAGTTCTATCCCTTATTTCCGTGTTCCAGGACTTCGATTAACTTCGTTTAGTGTTTCTCAATTTGCGTGCACAGTCCGTGTCTTTTTCTGAAAAGATTTTATGTGAAAAATTGAAGAAAACATGAATTGTGTTTGAGCTTTAAATGGTAGTGTTTTGCACTTATTGTGTGTTTTATGCCTTGTAGGAATGATTCCGAGTTTTGTAGATGTGGTGGAGCTAATTCGAGCTATTTGGAGATTTGAAGTCTAAGTAAAAGTCCAAGGAATTAAGACGGGGTCATGTTCGGGGGTCGAGGACCAAGTCTGGACATCAAAAATCGATGTCTGAACCGTACTCTAAGTAAACTCCACAACTGCGGCGTGTGGGGTGGCTTATAGTGCGCCACGGCTGTACAGAACTTGCTTCCTAACAGATGTTGAGCTCTCTGGATTTCCCCACTAATGTCCCGCATTTTGCGTTGCCCCGTGCGGCGCTGTGTGCCTGTGCAATCTTTATAGAGTGAAAATCCTATGTTGGCTAGGAAAGGGTAATTTCGTCTGGGCCCGACACTACTTGGTATAAATACATGTAAAAATATTATTTTCTGGACTTTTGACATACTTTAGATCTAAGGAAACTAAGGAGGAGTTGGAGGAGCAAAAGCACCAGTATTTCATCATTCCTTCCTCACTCTAGACCCTAGTTTGGATTGAATTTATGTTGTCCTATACTTTAATTATATATGTAATGAATAGCTACATGTCTATGGAGTAGTTCTTTTTAAGATTTGATGGATTTGGTGTATTGCTGATTGTTTGCGAATTATAACTCGAGTTTTATATGTTCAATTGTTTTTAATGATTTAATTATTGCATCTATATTCACTTGTTCATGTAATCGAGAGAGGCATAACTTGTGATATCTTTGCATTATATTGTTGGTTGAGTTTAGTAATTCTTCTTAGTAATCAAAAGAGACTAGTTGAATCATTGATTAAACCTATTTAGGAGGATAATCGAGAGAGGTTCTCTTAAAGACCAATCCACTACGTATTCCTGCANGGCTTATAGTGCGCCACGACTGTACAGAACTTGCTTCCTAATAGATGTTGAGCTCTTTGGATTTCCCTACTAATGTCCCGCATTTCGCATTGCCCCATGCGGCGCGGTGTGCCTGTGCAATTTTTACAGAGTGAAAATCCTATGTTGGCTAGGAAAGGGTAATTTCGTCACGGCCCGACCCTACTTGGTATAAATACATGTAAAAATATTATTTTCTGGACTTTTGACATACTTTAGATCTAAGGAAGCTAAGGAGGAGTTGGAGGAGTAAAAGCACAAGTATTTCATCATTCCTTCCTCACTCTAGACCCTAGTTTGGATTGCATTTATGTTTTTCTATACTTTAATTATATATGTGATGAATAGATACATGTCTATGGAGTAGATCTTTTTAAGATTTGATGGATTTGGTGTATTGCTGATTGTTTGCGAATTATAACTCGAGTTTTATGTGTTGAATTGTTTTTAATGATTTAATTATTGCATCTATATTCACTTGTTCATGTAATCGAGAGAGGAATAACTTGTGATATCTTTGCATTATATTGTTGGTTGAGTTTAGTAATTCTTCTTAGTAATCAAAAGAGACTAGTTGAATCATTGATTAAACCTATTTAGGAGGATAATCGAGAGAGGTTCTCTTAAAGACCAATCCACTACGTATTCCTGCATATCTTCACGTGCTTAAATTTGTTCATCTTGTGAGGTTAAAACGTAATCGAGAGAGGAGTTTTTGCTGAACGTTTGAACTAATAATTGAGTGAATTCGTGAGACTCACTTAAACATTAGAAGTGAATTATCTAGAGTTAGATCTTAAACAATTATCTTGCAACTATCCTATCAATACCATATCTTCTCCCATTGATAGCCTTCTTTGCTTATTCCTTTTTTCGATTGTCATTAGTTAATAGCTTTAGATTCTTAGTTAATTTTAGTTAGACATCTTATAAATCTCAACTTTTGATCATCTTGGATAGCAACCAAGCTAGAAACTATGAGAATATTGTTTAAATCCAATCCTTGTGGAGACGATATTATACTATATTATATTGGATTAGCGAGCAGAATTTAAGTGTGTGTCTTGCACTCGTCATTAGAGTGCAGTGGAGAGGTCAGTCGATTGAGGCAGCTAAGTGGGTCCATGTACGATATGTGGAGTAGATACTCACACCTTTTTACCAGTCCACGTACCTTTCTATGTTCGTTCGATGATGAATGTTTGTTTTAGATGTGGAGAATGTGATGACTAGATAGGTCATTTTGAGTTCTAGCCCTTATTTCCGTGTTCCAGGACTTCGATTAACTTCATTTAGCATTAAAAATTACTAGAGTTGACTACGGTAAACATTTTGTGTAAACGATACCGGGTCGGTATTTTGACGATCCCGGTGGGTCCGTATCACAATTTTGGACTTGGGCATATGCCTGATATTGAATTTGGAAGTCCCTAACTTGATTTGACTTAATTTGTTGAAAACTAGTAATTTGAAGGTTTAAGGATTTCCTAGGTTTGACCGAAGGTCGACATTATTACTACCGGGTTCGGATTTTGGTTCCGAAAATTGGTATAGGTTCATTTTACTATTTAGAATTTGGCGGCAAATGTTGGTGCAAAACGAAGTTGATTTGATAGGATTCAGACGCTCGGTTGTGAATTTGGAAGTTCTTGAGTTTCTTTGAAAATTTCATGCATTTTGATATCTGATTCGTAGTTTAAATGTTATTTTAGTATTTTGATCATGCGAGCGAATTCATATAATGTTATTACACTTGTGTGCATATTTGGTTTGGAGCTCGAGGGTCTCAGGTGAGTTTCGCATAGGCTACGTCCTCTCTCTCGTGAACGCGTAGGGTTATGGTCTCCTGGGAGGGAGCTTGTCAGTTACTCTTCGCGAACGCGTTCATTGGATCGCAAACGCGAAGACTGAGGGGAGTAAGCCTTCGTGAATGCAAAGAGTAGCCTACAAACGCCAAGACCTTTGGCTGCTACTGCTTCGTGATCGTATCAGGTCCTTCACGAACGCGAAGAAGACCTGACGCTAGTGATTAAAACAGTCCGAAAATCGGGATTCTTCCCATTTGTCACCATTTTCAAGTTTGAGCTCGGCCTAGAGGCGATTTTGAAGAGGTTTTTCACCCCAACTTCATAGGTTAGTTGATTTTAACTTGTTTTCTTACATTAACATAAATAGCCATTGATTTTAACCTTTAATCCATGCTTTTTCATGGTATAAATTAAGGATTTAGGTAGAAACTGAGGATTTTCAGAATTTGCGATTTAGACCTCAAATTGAAGTCGGATTTCGAAAATAATCACATAACTAGGCTCGGGGATGAATGAGTAATTGGGGTTTTGTCCGAATCTTAGATTTTGACCAAGCGGCCTCGGGGTTGACTTTTACCCAAATCATTAAAAAAGATTGAATCTGTTTCACTCGTGGGTAGTTTCTAAAGGTTATTTTAAATTATTTGAACTATATTTGGTTAGATTTGACCGGTTTGGAGGCTAATTTTAGACGAAAAGTCACGGTTGAGCATTGATTTGGTTGCCGAGTGAGGTAAGTATCGTGGTTAACATTGACGTGAGGGATTAGGACTTGTTGGTCTATTTGCTATGTGTTTTATGTGTGGGGACAACATATATGTAAGGTGACGAGTACCTATGCATTGTCATTGTGTTAAAGCATGCGGGTGGAAATTGTTTCTTTATATTATATTGTTTCATTAATTATGTTATCCATGCTTAGGTTAAATTATTACTTCTTCTTATTATTCATTTCGTATTTATTGTTTTATTTTTAAAGATGTTGAGTATTTTGGAAGTTGAAATTTGATATCATGGCACCATATTTGAAGTGAAATTGTTTCTCGCCTTGTTTTTATTATTCGGATTTATATAATTGTTTGGTGAGGAAGATAGAGAAACACGAAGGGTGTTGTTGTGCCTTATTTGCATTCATTATCACATATTGAGAGATTTGAGAGTAAAAGCACGATGGGTGATGCGGTTCCGGTGAGTAAAAGCACGAAGGGTGATGTCGTACCATTATATTCTTGATACATGGTGAGGACGAGTTAATATAAACAGTGATATGAAAATGATATCACTGTTTATAATATTTCCCCCCTTTCTCATGTCCCCTTCCAGTTAATATTCTATCGTTATTCTTGTTATTTTGTTGTTTTATATATACTTGGACAAGATTTTTACATATGGGTCTTGTCATAGCCTCGTTACTACCTCATTGAGGTTAGGCTCGATACTTACGGAGTACAATGGGTCAGTTATACTCATACTACACTTCTGTACTTCTTGTGTAGATACTGGTATTGGTCTCAGCGGTGCTTGAGGTGCGTCGGCTTGGATCACATTCACTTCGGAGACTTGAGATAGATCTGCTAGAGTTCGCAGACCTTGAAATCCCTTTCCATTTCCTACCTTTACTGTTTATCTCTTTCGAACAGTTATATTTATTTCAGACTACGTTTGTAGACTTCTAGCAGCTCGTGTACTCGTGACTTCGGATTTCTGGGAATAGTTAGTATCACATGGTTTATATTCGCAATTTGTTAATTTGGAATTTATTTCTCCTTGAATATTATTATTTTGTCTTTAAGTGTTAAAATTGGTTAATTACTTATTTCACGCCGGCTTTCCTAGCAAGTGAATGTTGGGCGCCATCATGACTCCAAGGTTGGAATTCCAGATCGTGACCGTCTGGGGATGAAATGTTGTACTCAACTCGACCTCAGTGCCTAAATCTCATTGCACTTCACTCCAAAAATGTGATATGGTCTAAGTGCCTCAATTTGAGATAATAGACACAGGCATACCATGAAGGCAAACAATCTCACGAATGTAAATCCGAGCCAGTTGCTCTGAAGAGTAGGTAGTCACAACTGGAATGAAATGTGCAGACTTGGTCAGTCTGTCCACAATAACCCATACTGCATCACATTTCCTCAAGGTTCGTGGAAGTCCAACTACAAAAGCCATCGTGATACGTTCTCACTTCCACTCCGAAATATCAATCCTCTCAAGCAAACCACCAGGTCTATGATGCTCGTACTTCACTACTAACAGTTCAAACACCGAGCAACATACTCAACAATATCTTTCTTTATCCTCTACTACCAATAGTGATGCCTCAAATCTTGATACACCTTCACGACACCCGAATGAATAGAATACCATGAACTATGAGCCTCCTCAAGTATCAATCCTCGTAACCCATCCACATTTGGAACACAAATACGACCCCACATCCTCAATATCCCATCATCTCCAATAGAAACCTCTTTAGCACCACCGTGTTGCACTGTGTCCTTTAGAACAAGCAAGTGAAAATCATCATACTAACACGCCATGCTGCGTTCGAACAAAGAATACTGTGAAACTACACAAGCAAGAACCCGACTAGGCTTCGAAATATCCAATCTCAAAAATCGATTGGCCAAAACCTGAACATCCAATACTAACAATCTCTCTCTAAATGGAATATAAGCAATATTACCCATGTACATATCCTTCGTAGATGCGTCCACCATTTCCTGCACCTGCGACATTCCCAGATTGACCAAAATGCGCTTCTGCGCACAATGCACTGTAGATGCGATTCCGCATCTGCGCAACCATTCTCGCAGGTGCGATGCACCAGAACCAGTTATGCCCTCAATTCCCAAAATGGTCCAGAATATATCCGATATACACCCGAGCCCCTTGGGATCTCGTCCAATCATACCAGTAAATCTATATACCTAATTCAAACTTATTCAAAGGCTCAAACCCTACAATTAACATCAAAACCAAGGTCAAGATTGTTCTCTTAACTTTCCACCTTCAAACTTCACCGAACTCGTCTGAATCACACTTAGGCATTCCGGATCACAACCAAACTTTGCACAGTAGTTTCAATTGACAAAATGAAACTATTACAATTTTCGAAATTATAATCCGAACCTGATACCATCAAATCAACTCCCGGTCATACTTGTGAACTCTCGAATTCTTTAAATTGCCAATTTTCGATAATTAGGGCCAAAACCTTCTAGGAACATCCAAATTTTAAATCCGAACATAAGCCCAAGTCCAGAATCTCCATATAGATCTATTGAAACCATCAATTCTTGATTCTGATGTGCTTTACTCAAAAGTCAAACCTTGATCAACTCTTCAAACTTAAAGCTTCCGAATTAAGAATTACTCTTCCAAATCAACTCTAAACCTCTCGAAAGTCAAAACCAACTGCACACATGTCACGACACAAAATCCATTAAAGGTCATGATAGCGCCGGACACCGCTGTCAGGCAAGCCAACAATACATACTTAGCTTAATTACCCAATTTAGTATTTTTGAAATAAAAAATTCTTCAATTAAATAATAAAAATAAAACTCATAGAGTAAATGATAAATATTTTTAGCAACTAAATTTCTAAACAATTCACAACCATTCCCAAAATCCGGTATCACAAGTGATGAGCTTTTACTAGGGAATTATGAACAAAATATACCATCTGTCCAGAATACAATTTAGATAGGAAAATATAATAACCCTGAAGGAGACTCTGTTGGCTGCGGATCGTAATATAGAATGTAGCTCACCTATGTCCCCACAATTATTAACCACACCTATGCGCCCGCAAGGCCGCTAGATATATATGTATCTGCACAATAAAATGTGCAGCAAGTGCAGCATGAGTACGAAAAACAATGTGTGCCGAGTAAGTATCAAGCCTAATCTCGAAGAGGTAGAGGTGAGATAGCCGAATTTGACACTAACTACGGGTCAATAATATTAAATAATAATAAAAATAGAAATATTTATATCAACGTAATTCACAGAGTTAACAATAATTTTATTGAACCAGTAGAAGTAATTAAATTCCTTCAATTCCAATAAATTTCCAATTTCTCAATTAGCCTCATTTACAGGAATAAAAATAATTTCCTTAACAAGCATATATAATTAATTCATTAAGCAGTGAACAGTGCCAAACAGTACCGTGAAGAGTGATTTCGTCACTGTTCATCGCGGACAAGCTGGAGCTTTAGGCTTCAATGGCCACAATGGCCGGCGACCAGCTAGATTATCCGGCTGATCTGCCCTCCCTCAGTGTTGCACAACAACATAAAACAACTAACGCCAACCCAGCCCCTCTAGATTACTCTAAGATTTAGAAACCAAATTCTTTAAATCCTCCAGCGATGGCTACTGCCGCAGCTTCAATTCTACCCATTCCACTGCGACGAGCAGTGTATTTGAATGGCCAACCAGTGGTTAAATTCACAAAGGCAGAAGTAGATAGAATGAATGTGANTATGGGTCAATAATATTAAATAATCATGAAAATAGAAATATTTATATCAACGTAATTCACAGAGTTAACAATAATTTTATTGAACCAGTAGAAGTAATTAAATTCCTTCAATTCCAATAAATTTCCAATTTCTCAATTAGCCTCATTTACAGGAATAAAAATAATTTCCTTAACAAGCATATATAATTAATTCATTAAGCAGTGAACAGTGCCAAACAGTACCGTGAAGAGTGATTTCGTCACTGTTCATCGCGGACAAGCTGGAGCTTTAGGCTTCAATGGCCACAATGGCCGGCGACCAGCTAGATTATCCGGCTGATCTGCCCTCCCTCAGTGTTGCACAACAACATAAAACAACTAACGCCAACCCAGCCCCTCTAGATTACTCTAAGATTTAGAAACCAAATTCTTTAAATCCTCCAGCGATGGCTACTGCCGCAGCTTCAATTCTACCCATTCCACTGCGACGAGCAGTGTATTTGAATGGCCAACCAGTGGTTAAATTCACAAAGGCAGAAGTAGATAGAATGAATGTGATTGAAGGCCTCCAATATGTTGTCGTTGGCAAGCTTTCATATGGTTCTCCGGAGATTCACGAGCTTCGCCGAATAATTCCAACTCAATGTGGTATCAAAGGTGAGTGTAATATCGGATTCCTTAGAGATCGTCATGTGTTAATTATATTAACTCTATGGCAAGATTTCCTCGATTTCACATCGAAGAGTACGTACTACATCAAAGCCAAAGATGGGTACAAATACCAATTGCGTACTCTTATCTAC
>AWOL01S0041826.1:56275-81306 GCA_000715115.1 Nicotiana otophora | reverse complement strand
GAAGAGGTAGAGACGAGATGGCCGACTATGACACTCACTATGGGTCAATAATATTAAATAATCATGAAAATAGAAATATTTATATCAACGTAATTCACAGAGTTAACAATAATTTTATTGAACCAGTAGAAGTAATTAAATTCCTTCAATTCCAATAAATTTCCAATTTCTCAATTAGCCTCATTTACAGGAATAAAAATAATTTCCTTAACAAGCATATATAATTAATTCATTAAGCAGTGAACAGTGCCAAACAGTACCGTGAAGAGTGATTTCGTCACTGTTCATCGCGGACAAGCTGGAGCTTTAGGCTTCAATGGCCACAATGGCCGGCGACCAGCTAGATTATCCGGCTGATCTGCCCTCCCTCAGTGTTGCACAACAACATAAAACAACTAACGCCAACCCAGCCCCTCTAGATTACTCTAAGATTTAGAAACCAAATTCTTTAAATCCTCCAGCGATGGCTACTGCCGCAGCTTCAATTCTACCCATTCCACTGCGACGAGCAGTGTATTTGAATGGCCAACCAGTGGTTAAATTCACAAAGGCAGAAGTAGATAGAATGAATGTGATTGAAGGCCTCCAATATGTTGTCGTTGGCAAGCTTTCATATGGTTCTCCGGAGATTCACGAGCTTCGCCGAATAATTCCAACTCAATGTGGTATCAAAGGTGAGTGTAATATCGGATTCCTTAGAGATCGTCATGTGTTAATTATATTAACTCTATGGCAAGATTTCCTCGATTTCACATCGAAGAGTACGTACTACATCAAAGCCAAAGATGGGTACAAATACCAATTGCGTACTCTTATCTACAATGCAAAATTTAAGGCAGGTGAAGAAACTCCGATGGCGATGGTGTGGATTTCTTTTCCTGGATTGCTGCCTACCTTTTTTGTAAAGGAAAATCTATTTTCTTTGGATACAGCTGTGGGAAGGACAGTATGTCTTGACGCGGCAACTACAAACAAAACTAGGCCGAGTTGCGCAAGAGTAAAAGTTCTTGTCGATTTGTTGGCCGAACTACCTAAAAAGGTGCGATTGGATATTGATGATGAAGCTTCTGGTGGTGTTCGAATAGAATGGGTGAGAATTCAGTATGACATGCTACCAAAATATTGTAAGGAGTTTAAACTACAAGGACATGATGAAATTGAATGTTGGCATTTGCACCCCGAGCTTATTGAGAATCGAAGCAGCAAGAAAAAGAATGATCTTGCTGAGTTGAAAAACTGGAATTCTGCTGCTGATGAACAAGGAAAAACCAAAAATCACATTACCCCTTTAATGATTCTCACGAGTGGAAAAGTAGTCGGGAATATAGGTGCACAATGGAAGGAAGTTCGGGATAATCGGGGAACCAACAAAAATAACAAAACCCAGGTACATGGGCAAACAGGCAATGCAATCATGCCAGTGAATGTTGGTGTACAGCAGGTGCACAATAACTTTGCACTGATGGAAGTCGAAGAAGATCAGACAAATAAGGTTCAAACAAGGAATAAATTTGTAGTATTAGAGGAGGAACAAAGTGATATAAACGAGAACAACCAACTGGTTTTGGGATATAACCAGTATTAGAGGAGGAACAAAGTGATATAACCAGTCTTCAGTTCTAAAGATAGTCCTACTCCTTCTAGGATCCAGTCCACAATCGACTGGGTTCATAGAAGGTTTGGGGCTAGCAAAGAGGAGCTAAAACAACTCAATGTGACCACAAACCAATTTGGTCATGCGATTCTATCTCAAACTTGTAACGATTCTGGGCAGATGGAGGATCTTGATGAGGTAAACTCTACAAAGGTCTTATGGAGCGATGCAGTTAAGGTTAAGAATGATCAGCTGGGAAAAACAAAGACAATAGAAGACAAGGTGAAGAAGGACAACAATCCAAGCTCGCCTGGCGATAGGCTGGCGATGCCAGACCTAAAGCCAGGCTCACCGGGCGATAGGCTGGTGATGCCAGGCTCACCTGGCGATAGGCTGGTGACGCCAGGCCTAAAGCCAGGCTCACCTGGGGATAGGCTGGTGACGCCAGGCCTAAAGCCAGGTTCACCTGATGAGGCAGCTACAGTAAACCCCAACCTTCGAGCCGCTGGAGAGATTTTGGCCTATGTAGATGGTGTTTCGGCGTATGTCCATGAGCTACAATTCAAGGAGTATGAACAGGCTGATGAGCGGGCAATTGTTCCAAGAGCATCCGGGGAAATAGAGGAAGTGCCTATGGAATCTGGCACTGATCAAACCATGCAACTACATCTTAATGTTCTAACTAAGACTCCTTTACAACATTTACATGATTTAGTTACACACAATGTGACACCAATTTATGAAAACTTATTGAGACAAAATCCAATGGAGGATGAAGGAGATGATGAATCAACTGCCGAAAACTTCAAACAAGTGGATAGGTAAGGGGATTTATCACCCACAACTAGTGCTAGAGGAGGTAAAACAACTAAGAAGAATCAGAGTAAAGATCCACCACAACCTTCAAGAATAATGCCCAGGAGGGCAGCTTCTCTATCTAGATGATGATCAAAATATTAATATGGAACATAAGGTCTGTGAATACACAACAGGCCTTTCCTAAGGTGATCAATATGAAAAGGGAGCATAATTTTTGTGTAGTTGCATTGATGGAGCCTTTTCAAAAGAAGGGACTCATTGATAGATATAAAAGGAGGTTGAATATGGAGACTGCTTATACAAATATTAATGGGCAAATATGGTTGTTCTTCGATGTAGTGGTGGAATGGGAATTAATGGAGGATAATGAGCAACAGGTGACTGTGAGAGTGTTTCACCATGACCTGGGGCAGCACATGATGATGACATTTGTTTATGCAAAATATTCAGCAATAGAGAGGTTGGATTTGTGGGATCACTTGTATTATTTAGCAAGTGATATGGAATTACCATGGTTGGTAGGAGGGGATTTCAATGTGATATTGCATGAAGATGAGAAAATAGGGGGACTTCCAGTACACCCTCTTGAATATGAGGATTTTGCATTTTGTGTAAACTCTTGTAGTTTGTTTGAGCAAGGGTACAAAGGAAGTCCATTCACATTGTGGAATGGGAGATCCAATGCTGAGTGTATATTCAAGAGATTGGATAGGATTTTTGTGAATTTTCCATTTCAGAACATGTTGCCAACTATTGAAGTTGAGCATCTAATAAGAACTGGATCAGATCATGCGCCATTGCTAATGACATATGGGGTGCAGACAACCAATTTTGTCAAGCCTTTCAGATTTTTAAACTTTTGGACAAAGCACGCTACATTTATGGATGTGGTGAGGCAGAATTGGGAAGCGGATTTCATAGGGGATCAATTTTTGATGTTCAAGCAGAATATCAAGAGGGTGAAGGCAGCACTCTCAACATGGAATATGGAAACATTTGGTGATATCTTCAAGCAATTGGCTATTTTGGAGGACATTGTTAGGGTGAAGGAGATGTTGTTTGAAGAAAAGCCTACAACTGAGAATAGGATTTGCTTCAAAAGGCTCAATCTGAATTAAAGAAATACTTGAATATTGAGGAGCAGTATTGGAAGAAAAAAGCTGGGATGACTTGGTTTGCTGAAGGAGATAGGAATACAAGTTTCTTTCACAACCATGTCAATGGCAAAATAAAGAAATTGCAACTGAAGGGGATCAAAAGTGGCAGTGGGGTATGGATTGAAGACCAGGAGCAATTGGCTACAGCTGTAGTGGACTTCTATCAAAAACAGTTCACAAATGAAGGTGATGCTTCTAAATTTCCCTTGCTCAATAATGTACCTTCAATGGTCACTCTGGATCAGAATTTGGAACTTAGCAGATTGCCAACAATTGAAGAATTAAGGGCAACAATTTTTGAGCTTAGTGGGGAGAGTGCTAGTGGCCTTGATGGATTCACTGGCTTGTTTTATCAAACATGCTAGGATGTTATTGGTGCTGATATACACAACATGGTGCTACACTTCTATGGAGGAGCTGCATTGCCTAAATCCATCACTCACACCAATCTAGTGTTGCTGCCCAAGAAACCTAGAGTTGAGACCTTCTCTGACCTAAGAGCTATTAGTTTGAGTAACTTCATTAACAAGGTTTTGTCTATGGTGTTACATGACAGATTGGAGAGTTTTTTGCCATCTCTAATAGTGCTTAATCAATCCGGATTTGTAAAGGGTAGGAGTATATTTGAGAACACCTTATTGACTAAAGAAATTGTCACTGACATAAGGTTAATGGGAAAGCCATCTAATGTGGAGATCAAGCTTGATATGGCTAAGGCCTATGATAGGGTCTCATGGAAGTACTTATTGCATGTGCTAAGGAAGATGGGATTTTCTGAACACTTCATCAACATGGTGTGGAACTTGATGTCAAATAACTGGTATTCAATATTGGTGAATGCGCAGTCCTCAGGGTTCTTTAAGTTGACAAGGGGTGTGAAACAAGGGGATCCCCTGTCTCCAGCATTGTTCATCCTGTCAGCTGAGGTACTTTCCACGTCTTTGAATAAACTTTTTGAAGACAAGTCATTTGTTTAAGAAAAGTTCAAAGCGAGATATGTTGGCTGAATTACTATCTTAGAATTTAATTACATGATGTACCCGTAAGTTTCAAGTATGGTTGGTCCAAGTTCCTTATTCTCATGGATGGTGACCAACAATCTGGCAGGGCGAGAAAATTATATAATTCTATCAGAATTCACTTTTCACCATTAAGGTATTCTTCGAGACTAGTGGAATTCCCTTGGGTAGCAGAACAATAACGATTTCCTTACTTCCCAAAATTTTACTTTTAACATTAGTATCTTGCATGATGTTTTCTGCAGTGATGCTGGACAAAGGCATGCAAAACGTCGAAGACAACCTTTTTAAATGAAGTGTCTGTCTTTGGAAAGAGATATCATTGACAAACATTTCCAGAAAGAAATGGAAAAAATCCTTTTTGGGCTGGGTAGGGATGTCAATCTAAAATAAGAATTTGTATCATCCCTACCAAAGATGTTGGTTGGTCGAACCATGAAATCATATAAGATAAATACCAGTCAATAACTGCTCCAAATATTAGTTACATTAGGAAAGCCATTTTTATGCTCTTGATGATATATGTGCAAAAAGATCTACTCTAAAAAAGACAATGAAGAATGATCCAACACTTGATAGAGCTTGCGCAGGTCGGACTTGATCATATGAAAGAACGATTTTTCATGCGAGGCGCCAAGGAAGAAGTGCCAAAGATTCAGGTTTCTAAAATTCTCAAGCGACAGGTCCAAGTTCAGAAGGAAAATAAATACTTTAGAAGGGGAAGGCAAGGTAATGCAAGACGAAATAGAGCATGTTTTATTTATAATATAATTTGACATTTTGCGAGGAATCGACTGCAATCGACGTAGTGTATTATACTTCTTTCTGAAATTACAGACTACACAGGCTTTCATTTCAGCGAAGATGACGATCATGAATCCGTTTTCTCATTTAAAGATGAGCCCACAGAAGAGACTCTATTGTCCCTGGATGTAGGCAATTTCAAAGGGACTTTTACTATAAAATCGGTAGTTAACCATTTTTCATCACTTGGGAGCTTTGGAAGAGAAGAAATGCAAGTAAACATGGTGGTTCAATGTCCACACATAGGGTGATTCATGAGATAAATAGGACATTGCATCAACTGGCAAGGATGAGGTATGATTGGATCCCTAATATTCCATTGTTATGGCCAGACATGATTCAATACTTTGAAGGATATAAACCTATATTGATCACTACAAGAGTAACATGGTAGCTTCCTTTTCATGGTTGGTATAAATGTAATATTGATGGAGCTTCAAAGGGAAATCCTGGACCTAGCTCCCTAGGTTTTTGTATGAGGGGAGATGAAGGTGATGTGGTGTATGCTAGGGAAGTAGACCTGGGAGTGACAACTAATGTGGTGGCTGAAGCTAAGGCTATTCTTCAAGGGTTGGAATATTGTGTGGAGCATGATTTCACCCTCTTATACTGGAGACTCATTCATTCGTGATGAACAAGGCGATAGAAGGGGAATGGGATCCTCCTTGGATAATTGCACAGGATGTGAGAAAATTATAGAGATGAAGGAAAACTTCAATGTGATCTTTCAACATGTGTTCAGAGAAGGCAACTCAGTGGCGGATTTTATAGCTAATATTGCGTTCTCTTTTGCAGGTACATCTGAGTTTCATTCATTCTCTGAACTGCCTAGTGCAGGGAGGAGGTTGATCAACTAGACAAATCTCAATCACCTAACCTTAGGATTAGGATAGCAAAGAGAAGAACCCTAGACTGATGGCTTCACAAGATTGGACTCTGCACAAACTGATATGTCCAAATGCTAAGGAAAATGCTGAACCCATCATATGGTATTTTTAGAGATTGTTGAATCATTTCTCAGTGGTATTAGCATGCATTCAAGCACAATCTGAGAATGGTTTAGCAATGTTTTGAATGATGACTTCATTAAAGGTTCTAGTAGGGAAGGATCTGAGCTTACAAGATCACAAAAAGGCACATTCTCAAAGGCTGGCCTTTACCTTGCAAAGTCTTCTTAAAGCCAGATCATTCCTGGCTTTTGCCTTGTAAAGCCAGCCTAAAGCCAGCTCATGCCTGGCTTTTGCCTTGTAAAGCCTGGCTAAAGCCAGCTCATGCCTGGCTTTTGCCTTGTAAAGCCTGCCTAAAGCCAGCTCACGCCTGGCCTTTGGCCTGCAAAGCCTGCCTAAAGCCAGCTCAAGCCTGGCTTTTGCCTTGCAAAGCCTGCCTAAAGCCAGCGCATGCCTGGCCTTTGCCTTGTAAAGCCTGCCTAAAGCCAGCTCAAGCCTAACTTTTGCCTTGCAAAGCCTGCCTAAAGCCAGGCTCATCTTCTACACATTAATCTTGATGAGTGAGCACATGATTAATACTTGAACAAAATCAGTTCACTGCATATGGAGATCATATAGTAGCAACACTTGGAGGACGATGCGGACTTTAACTGTGCGGTGAAGATGTTTGGAATTCATTTTAGCCTATGGACAATATACCCTGGCGTCTGGTGAGAGCATGATAGGTGATGCTTGGTATTTTCCAATGACAATTGGATTTACATACACTAATAGGAGAAGGAAGCATCCAACTTATCATGTTGTAATAGTTAGTTCATTAGATTTTAACTTTTCTATCGTTTTTAATAGCTAGTAGCTTCGTGCAACTTCTATTTTGATTTGGACACCTTGTAAGCATTGGACCCATTTTGGGATTTTATTTATATATTAGCCAGTAGGTGAAAAAAAGAAAATTAATTCATTAGATTTCCAATAATTTCCAATTTATCAATCAAATTCCTTCAAATGCAACAATTCTCAATCTATTAATTAAATCTACAAGCTGCAATTAAAATAGAAAAGTATCGTGTAATTATTATTATTAGGCACGATTTCTGCCGAGGTCATACGGCCCGATCCAGAGTGGTCGTGTACACTGCCAAGGGACGTGCGGCACGATCCATAGATCCATCTATCCTACCGAGGCGTTCGTCCCGCTCCACAAGAAAGGAGGATATTTTCTTATGTACCTCCTGAAGAAGAGTATATTTATTATAAGATAAATTCGGGAGGATGAACAATTTCTTTTAACAATTAATTAATTTAAACAGAAAATTAAGCATATGAGATTTTCATCTTTTAATATTTTTACCTAACAATTCATAATATATATATATCAAATAATATTAATTAAACAAAGAATACAATTTGTACAAGTAATTTATGCTTTGAGTCCTAAACTACCCGGACTTTAATATTAATAGTGGCTACGCACGGACTCTCGTCACCTCGTGCATACGTAGCCCCCACAATTAGCAATAATTATTACTTTAATTACCTATGGGATAATTTCCCCCTCACAATATTAGTAAAGAGACTTACCTTGTCTCAATGTCCATTTTCTGCTTACCACGTCGCGTTAATTTTTCAATTCGATGCCGAAATATCCGAAGCTATCCAAACTTTATATAAAATAATTAATACACGTTCAATAATTCGAAATTTATCTATTAAATAAATTACCCTATCCAAAATGGTAAAATTTCTAAAATTCACCCAGGGCCCACGTGCCCGGAGTTTGAAAATGTTTGGATGGAAACATTACCCATAATCTCAAGAACTCAAATATATAATTTCTACCCAATTCCATAACTATTTTCATGGTTAAAATTTCATTTTTATAAAAATCTAGGTTTTTCATCTAAGCCTTTGATTTTTAAGATTTACTAGTTATAACCTACCCATAATCTATGTATTTAACTTAAGGTGCATAGAATTAACTTACCTCATGATTGATTGTGAAAATGGTGCTCAAACATCGTCCCCAAAAATCGACTCCCATGAAGAAATGGGGTGGAAATGAGTCCAACCCCCGTTTTTAACAGAACACTGCCCAGACTCGTTCTTCTTCGCGTTCGTGAAGGCCAGATGTTCCAGCCCCAACATTTCTTCTTCGCGTTCACGTGACCAGTGTCGCGTTCGTGAAGGCCTGTCCATACAAGGCATCGTGTTCGCGTTCGCATTCAAGCCATCGCGTTCACATAGGCCAAATGGCCTTAGGCCTATCTCCTTTATTTCTTCTACGCGTTTGTGATTGTCCCTTCGCGTTTGCGAAGGCCTGTCCATACAGGGCATCAAGTTCCACGCTTTGGGTTCGCGAAGGCTCCTCAGTCACCTCTCCGCGTTCGCGATCCTTCCTTCGCATTCGCGAAGGCCAAATCCAGCACTCCCAAATTGTCTTCTTCATGTTCACGAGACTTCCTTCGTGTTTGTGAAGAAGGAAACCAGACACCAGAAACAGCAGGCATTTTTCTAGTATTAAATTTGCGTGCTTGAGTTAAGTATCTTGTTTAACCTTGTGTGTAAGAAATTTCCCCTTAGGATTTGGCGTTAAATTCCTATTTGTGTTATGTGAAAAGCAACGTGTACGCGGGGTGACGAGCGTGTACACGGGTGCTATGTGTGGTATGTGACCAGATTAGACCATAGGCTTCTAATATGCTTTATTTTGATGATATGCTTTATATGAAACATGCCTAATCACGTTCTAACATGATCTTGATTGCTACTATTGGTTTAGCCGTAGTCATGCTTTATATGTTGAACATCCATCCACATTTTATTTATGTCATGTCCTTGTGCACCTTGTTGATAAATTATATATTATGTTTTTTATGGTAATTTGGCATATTGCATTATGATTATTATGGCTCATGTGGACATGTGGGGTGGATTGATTGGGTGTTGGCATGAGGTCTTTGCCGTGCAAATGTGATTATTTTTATGGACATGTGGCAAAATAAGAGTTGCACTCTCGGGCTTGCACATATGGCGGAATAAGGGTGGTGGTCTTGATTATGCGCATGTGGCGGAATAAGGATGACATTTCTTGATTATTGCAAATGCGGAAAAAATGAATGGCGTCTTGATAATATTTATGTGATGGTTTGAGCGTGATTTCTTGAAGATATTTATCTGACAAAACGTGGGTGACATTTTTGATTAAGTTCATGCTTTCTTTAAACTTCATTATATATATTTCAACAAGTTGCAATTGTATTTGACATTCTATCATATGCCTCTATTTCTACTTGGTGATTTGTTGTCAAATATGAATTTTCCTATGTTAAGTTGTTATCACATGTTTTAACGAAATTGTGGCGTTGTATTCCATTATATATATTCTTGCTGCCAGTTATTGATATATTGCACATGTTGTTTAGCCAGTGAGCATCACGTGCTAGAACCTCATCACTATTTTACTGAGGTTAGTCTTGATACTTACTGGGTACCGATTGTGGTCTACTCATACTATACTTCTACACATTTTAATACAGATACGGGTGTTGGAGACAACAAACCTAGGGAGTGAGTGCATACATTAATTGCGAGAATTCAAGGTAAAGCTGCATGATCATCGCAGTCCCTTGGAGTCCCATCCATATGTTGATACTGTTATTTTCATATTCAAAGAGTATCGATTTACTATGTTCTTATGTTATCGTTATTTCCATTGTTCATTGTTAATTAAATCTCATTATATCTTACTTTGGTAATTCAATATTGTTTATGTGATTTTCTTACCTTGTCTTGAAGGTTAGGTGTCATCACGACCCCTTTGGTGGGATTTGGATCGTGATACTTATCTTATCAAGAAAAAGGCATCCTCCTTCCAAATTACCCATTCCTCTAACTTTGCCTCCGAATGCTCCAAACCTTTCCAAACAATAATCACAAGATCAAATAAATCAACTTCAAATATAAAGCTTCAATCTTTAATAAAATTTCAAAAGTCAACAAAAAGTGAGCCAACACCTACATGGTCAAATCCAAGTCAAAATTCGGATCTCGTTGAACCATAACTCCACGAGTCCAAAATGTTAGATCTCTGTTTTAATGATAAAAAATAACTTACTCTTGTTGCAGGTACCCAAAATCATGGCAGAAAGAAAGTCGAAGAATATCGCAAAGCAGAAGGGTGAAGAAAGTAAGATTAAATCAACTTGAGATCTAGAGGTTATCTATAAAAGGAAGGATAAATCAGCAGAATCAATCCAAACATAAAATATGCCCTTGATTATCAATCATAGCTGCCAAAGAAAATCATATCAAGTACGAGATATGCGGATATGCACAACCAATCATTCACGCCATTAAAGGGTCGCAAGCCAGTCATATCGAGTTTGAAGGATTAGATGTCGGAAAAATCCACCTTTATTCTTGGAAAGAATCCATCAAGATTCATTCCAAGGATCAATTCCTTTGGATTGCCTATCCCTCACGATTTCTTCCAGTCAAGACCCTTAAATAATAGATCATCCCTCGAGATGTATATATATAGTCTAAGACCTAGTAGAAGAAGAATACACTTTCGTTTGGCTAACCTCAAGCACTTTGTTCTACTCTAAACAACTATTGAAATTTGTAATTGATTTATTGTGTAACTAGTAAAGAGAAGAAAGATAGAAAAATATTAGTGAGGAATTGTACCAAAACTCTGAGAGTTTATGTTATCTTTGAACGACATTGGTGGGTGTTCTACTCATCAACATACGTGTAAGAGGAACTTCAAGGAGCTTTAATTAGAGAACCCTCTTGCAACCTAAGGGAATTGGACTAGGATTCACATTAAGTCCGAACTAGTATAAAATATCGGTTTACTTTCTACACCTTACATTCTTCTCATATTATTTATTTTCCGACGAGCGCAAAGCACACACTAAAATATGCTCTCTAGTCGAATATAGTAAATTATAATATCGTATCCACAGGGATTCGAGTTAAACCGTATTATCGTAGTTTGTATCTATATTGCTATCCCGGATGATCAACAATGGAGATTTATGTGATTTAAACTAAAATTAACTAAGAGTCTAAACTATCGACTAATAACAATCAACGCAAGTATTGAGCAAAGGAAGTTACCAATTGGGAGAAGATAGCGATGATATGATAGGTGCAAGACAACCATTTGGGATTTAACTCTAGACAATTTACTTCTAATGTTCAAGTGAGTCTCTCGAATTCACTTGGTCATTAGTGATTAGTAGAAACTCCTCTCTCGATTAAGTCCCAACCTAACAAGATGAACCAATTTTAAGCACGTCAAGATATGCAAGAATTCTTAGTGGATTGGTATTTAGGATAACCTCTCTCGATTATCCTCCTAACTAAGTTTAATCAACAATTCAACTAGTCTCTTCCGATTACTAAGAAGAATTAATGATTTCAACCAACAAAATATAATGCAACAATATCACAAGTTATGCCTCTCTCGATTATACGAACAAGTGAATATAGATGCAACAGTTAAAACATACAAAATGATTCAATACATAAAGACTAGAATAAATTATCCATAAACAAGTATCAAGACACCAAATCCATCAAACCATAAAGAGAACTATTCCATGGATATGGAGTAATTCATCATAAAACGATCCAAACTCTTGTCTTGAGTGAGGATTGAATGATGAAATGCTTGAGCTTTTGCTTCTCCACCTCCTCCTTGGCTTCCTCCGGTCTAAGATGTGTCAAAAGTCCATACAATAACGTTTTTACATGTATTTATACTAAGTAGGGTCGGGCCCAGACGAAAACACCTCTCCCTGCGTGAACTAGGATAATAACTCTGTAAAAATTGCACAGGCGCACTACATGGGGTGACGTGCCATGCGGGGCGGTTGTGGGAACGTTCAGAGAGTTAAAATATGCTAGGCAGCCGGAAAATGTATAGGCGCGGCGTGCCACACGCCGCCCAACACAGTGCGGGTGTGTTGTTTTCTCAGAGTCCGGAATTGTATTGAATTTTTGATATCCAGATGTGGTTTTCGACCCCCAAACGCGATCCCTGCTTAATTCCTTGGGCATTTACTCAGCCTTCAAAGATCCAAATCATTCAAATTCATTCCATAACATCTACATAGCTCGGAGACACTCCTACAAAGCATAAAACACACAATCAGTGTAAAACACTAGCATTTAAAGCTCAAACCCAATTAAAGTGCAGTAAATTAGAATGTAATAATCGACTAAAACATGATATTATAGCCTACCATCAACACCCCACACTTAAACCATTGCTCGTCCTGGAGCAATCAAACTACACTTTATAAAGACACGACCTTATTAAGTAACTCTCCTAACCCATTATACCAAGAATATTTAAAATAGATTAAGCATAATAGTGTACCATCTTCACCTCAAGATTTGACTCAAAAGTACCATTCATTATTCAGAACTCGCTCACTTACTCTAACATAAGGTCAACAACATTTACCTTCCTTCATGAATCAAGTGCGCTCACACAACAATAGAGAGTAGTTCCACACACAATAAAATTTAAGAACAATTAAGAATTCTAGATAGAAAGAATTCACTCACTCTCAGAAACAACATTCATATGTCACAAAAGATGAACCATAGGCTTGCCCGTAGTGTACTGCTCTACTAATCGAGCTTATTCAGTCAAGAATCAACTAGGACTTTAATTGGTTGTAATGTAGGCTGCGGGACGGGTAGGATATATTTAGATATATGATTGACTACACCTCCCTAAGCACTTTAATACATACAATTTAACATTCAAAACCCCACACTTATGTCAAACCAATACTCCACCTTCACATCAATTTACATTGATTCACAACTTCTTTTAGCACAATTACATCAAGAATTACCACTATCATGGAATATGTTTCCCAATCAAACACATATTTTTTTTCTTTTTCAATTCAAGTGGCTCTTACCTTTTCAATACAGTGCACCTTTCTCCTTATTTCATTAGTTCTACTCAAAAGACAAAACAATCACCCCATACTTTAACTTTTACAAAGTTCATAACAAATTTAAGTGCTGACGAGAGGTTAAAGGTTCAAATAGATGATCAATTCAAACCAAATGGGTAAGACTTGTAATATGGTTGCCAAAGAAACAAGATTACATGCTCAAAAGAGTTAACTAAGATAAATAACAATTAGGTAGGTAAAAACATATAACTGGCTTAATAAAGAAATGCATATATCACTTCCAAGAGTAAACAAAACTACCATTCCGCTTTGCAAATACACGTGGCAAGATCTAGACATCAAATGCAATGCACGGAATAACACAAACCTCACACAGACATGGCACATAATTCACTCAGGATTTGATTCATCAAAACACTCTAGTCAAAGCAGTTAAGCAAAGTTAAGATCATACAATTTAAGGTACTTATACAAGAGTCGCAAACTGAGCCCAAGCGTCACAACTAAAGCACTCACTATTTTCAAGGCATAACCAGGTCAAGAGATATTGCTTCCAATTCAAATCATAACACAAGGTTCCTACTATTCCACAAAACCAAAAACTAACAACACCCAGTTCAAACAAAACACTTGGAAAAGAACCGCGGCACAAAGAAACACCAAGGGGGAATTACTACACTAACTACAAAATAAAATCTTTTTATCTTTGTCTTTCGAATTTAATCCCTCAAGAAACCCGTCGAATGATATCCATCGTCGTGAAAAGGCAAAAGTTTTTAAATTTTTATGGTTTTTGTTTTCTCATTTTTCTATCTCTACTACTAAAACAACAAAACAAAAACTAAGACTAATGTACATACAACATACAATTTTCCCCATCCCTCAATTTAAGGTATATGGCATATCCCCATGACACACAATGAAAAAGCATAAGGTGAAGGAAACTTCCCTGAATTTTAAGTCGGGGTCCGAGTCGAAGTGGGGCTCCAATCCATGCGCCCGAACCAATGCACACGCCCATCCAGACAACTTCTTCTCAGCCTTCTTGGGATACACCCTAGACTTATCTTTCTCAATCACCGGGACCTTCTCATTCACGCTTTTCACTCTCTACTCAACACTTGCAGCTGGCTTCTCTTTCTTTACTCCAGTTGCTACATTCATCTCAAACGTTACCGTCTCCTCACCCACTCTAAGCATGAGTTTTCTATCATGTATATCAAGCATAGCTCTACCTGTTGCTAAAAATGGTCTTCCTAGGATGAAGGGGACCTTCTTGTTCTCCTCCATATTTACCACTATGAAATCTACAGGAAATACAAACTTATCTACCCAAACTAATACATCTTCTACTATCCCCTCGGGTATTATATTTGTTTGGTCTGCCAGCTGCAAGGATATTGGTGCAAACCTTATATCTCCAAGCTCATTTTCCAGTTTTCTATAAATAGACAAAGGCATTAAATTAATTTAGGAACCAAAATCACACAAAGACTTATCAAAATTAAGAGTGCCTAACGAGCAAGGTATAGTAAAACTTCCTGGATCTCCACACTTTTGTGGGAGTTTATTTTGCAAGATCGTGCAACAATGCTCAGTGAGGTTTACCACTGAGGTCTCTTCTATCTTTCTCTTCTTTGTCAGAATTTCCTTCATGAACTTAGCATAAGCTATCATTTGGGAGAGAACTTCAGTAAATGACAAATTTACGTTAACTTGTTTCAACATATCCCGAAATCTCTCAAATTGCTTGTCCAGCTTCTCTCTATAAAGCTTTTGGGGAAAAGGTAAAACATGCATGTGCTTCCTCTCTTCAGATTCATCCCTTCTTGAATTCTCTTCCTTCTTCTTTTTCTCAGCTCCCTTCTTGCCTTTCTTCTTCTCAGTCTTTTTATTATCTTTAATTTTTAGTTTCTTTCCACTTTCTTTTTTAGGTGCAACATTTTTGTGAATTGGAGTGGGATCTTTCAACACTTGTCCGCTTTTCAAGGTTACAACATTTACCATTTCTTTGGGATTCTTTTCAGTATTAGCTAGCAAAGTACTTGTGATTCCCTCAGATAATATAGTTGCAATTTGTCTCACTTGTCTCTCCAAGTTGCGCAAACCTGTCCCAAGTTCTTTGATAGCTGCACCATGAGCATCTAATATCTCACCAATCTTGATAATGAATGATTTCATCAGTTCTTCTAACCCAAATAGAATTGGCTATTGACGCTAAAACTACGGCCTCTGCTGCTAGGTGCTCCTTCAAAGCTAGAGTTATTTTGCTGCCATGCATTTGCTGTACCCGCATGTGAAATCCATGAAATACCGGGGTGCTTCTGACCCATTGCATTGACGTTATAATTATCCACAACATTAACTTCCTCAGTTGAGGCTTGACACTCATGCGTAGGGTGTCATTTTCCACATATATCACATGTTATGTGATTCTCACTTTGTATAGAAGCTAAGGTCATCTTCCTTATCTCCTTTGCCATGGCATCAAGTTGTACCTGCACAGATGTGTTACCATCAACTTGGTGAACACCATTCGACCTTCTTCTTCCAGCAATTTCAGAGGGCCACTGATTTGCATCTTCAGACAATTCATCGAGAATAATGACCATCTCCTCTGGTATCTTCTTCATCAACAGATCTCCAACTACGTTGCTCAATGGTCGGCGTGAAGCCGGTGTCAATCTATTCCAAAAATCCTGGAGTTGCATCCAGAATTCAATTCTGCTATGTTGACACTTTCGCACTATCTCCTTAATCCTCTCCCAAGCTTCGAACAGAGTTTCAGTCTCATTCTAATAGAAGTTATGGATTTCTCTTTTCAAGTTACCCGTCTTAGCTGAGGAGAAATATTTAGCAAGAAATTTTCTGATCATCTCCTCCCATGTTCTAATCGATCCATGGGGCAAGATTCGAAGCCAGCGCTTTGCAACATCTTTAATTGTGAAGGGGAATGCCCTTAGGTAAACTACATCTTGTGACACACCATTGTATTGAAAGGTGTTCATTATCTCCTCGAAATCCATCAGATGATTGTTTGGATCTTCGTCCATCTTTCCTCTGAAGACACAACTATTTTGAAGTGCTTGGAGCAACCCTTTCTTCAGATCAAAATTATTAGTTGCCACTGGAGGTGGCCTCATACTTGACAAGTCTTGGTTGTAGACCGGTCTAGCATAATCACCAAGTGGTCTCCCTTGGCCGGGATCTATATTTCTAAACTGGTCTGCACCCACGGACTGATATGAGCCATTTCGCGAGCACTCTCCTCCTCATAAGCAATTTATGC
Source organism: Nicotiana otophora (assembly GCA_000715115.1). Lineage (NCBI taxonomy): Eukaryota > Viridiplantae > Streptophyta > Magnoliopsida > Solanales > Solanaceae > Nicotiana > Nicotiana otophora. The sequence goes on along the minus strand of AWOL01S0041826.1, from coordinate 64,730 downwards.
ATCTCTAAGTACTGCTTCTTCAGCATCCCTTGCATCTTTCTCTCTGGGTTGGGTTGCCTCTCTCGCAAACAAATCAACATTATCATCATCTCCAGCCATGTCTTTCTTGGTTGAGGATTGCCCAACCTTCTCTAATTTCGCAAGATTTATTTCCTTCCTCAACTGTCGCAGTTATTTCTCGATTTCTGGTTTGTGTGGCTGCAATTCCTTACCAGAAGATTGAGTCACGCACCAATCTAACTCTTAGTCTACATACAGTCAAAGAACACCAAACGTAAAATGGGAAAAATAAAATAAAATAAAAAGCAAAATTCCTGAATTAGCACTACAAACTATTTAAAACACTATTGATTGCCAATCCCCGGCAACGACGCTAAAATTCCTGAATTAGCACTACAAACTATTTCAAACACACACTAACATATGCTTGCTAATCGAATATAGTAAATTATAATATCATATCCACAGGGATTGGAGTAAAACAATATTATTGTAGTTTGTATCTATATTGCTATCCAGGATGATCAACAATGGAGATTTATGTGATTTAAATTAAAATTAACTAAGAGTCTAAACTATCAACTAATCACAATCAACGCAAGTATTAAGCAAAGAAAGATATCAATTGGGAGAAGATAGAGTTGGTAGGATAGGTGCAAGACCAATGTTTGGTATTTAGCTCTAGATATCAGTTCTAATGTTCAAGTGAGTCTCTCGAATTTACTTGGTTATTAGTTCAATTGATTAGTAGAAACTCCTCTATCTATTAAGTCTCCACCTCACAATATGAACCAATATTAAGCACATGAAGATATGCAAGAATTCGTAGTGGATTGGTATTTAGGAGAACATCTCTCGATTATCCTCCTAGCTATGTTAAATCAACAATTCAACTACCCTCTTCCGATTACTAAGAAGAATTAATGACTTCAACCAACAAAATATAATCCAACAATATCACAAGTTATGCCTCTCTTGTTTACACGAACAAGTGAATATAGATGCAATAGCTAAAACATCCAAAATGATTCAATACATAAAGACTAGAATTAATTATCCATAAACAAGTATCAAGACACCAAATCCATCAAACCATAAAGAGAACTACTCCATGGATATGGAGTTATTCATCATAACAATGTTTAAGTTAAAGGAAAAGATAAAACGATCCAAACTGTTCTCTTGAGTGAGGATTAGATGATGAAATTCTTGAGCTTTTGCTTCTGCACCTTCTCCTTGGCTTCCTCAGGTCTAAGATTTGTCAAATGTACATAAAATAAGATTTTTTCATGTATTTATACTAAGTAGGGTCGGGCCCAGACGAAAATACCTTTTCCTGAGCGAACTGGGATAATAACTTTGTAAAATTTGCACAGGAGCGCCAAATGGGGCGACGCACCACGCGAGGAAGTTGTGGGAAAGTTCAGAGAGTTAAAATCTGTCAGGGAGCCAAAAAATGTACAACCGCAGGTGTGTTGTTTTCTCAGAGTCCCGATTTTTCTTGACTTTTTGATATCCAGACGAGGTTTTCGACACCGGAACGCGATCCCAGCTTAATCCCTTGTGATTTTACTCAAACTTCAAAGCTCCAAATCACTCAAATTTATTCCATAATATCTACATAGCTCGGAAACACTCCTACAAAGCATAAACACACAATCAATGTAAAACACTAGCATTTAAAGTTCAAATTCAATTAAAGTACAGTAAATTGGAATGTAATAATCGACTAAAATATGAGATTATAGCCTACCATCACTTTCGCTCAAACTTTTAGTTGACTAATTGACAAATTAGTTGACTATCTTCCAAAAAGAAATAAACGGCAGTCAATTCACCCCATCTCTTGCACTTTAAATATATATCAGAGCAGGTCTCACATTTTCATTTTACTTAACAACTCGTGAGAAATGATCATGCTTAATCAAGCAATAGTCGGAGCCCTGTTCCAAGAAGGAACTTCTCAGGAAAGGCCTCTGTACTTCAATGGACAACACTTTAAGCATTGGAAGGTTCACATGGAAATTTATACAAACTATTGTGGTGTCAAAGTATGGCGAGTAATAAAAAATGGAGACTATCTAATTCCAGCAGCAAAGTTTGACAAGAAGATAGATGGTCAGACATATACCGATCCCATGGATATAGATGATTACTCCGATAAGGAAATAACAGTGATACAGGTAAATGCCAAAGCAAGAAATCTTCAGTACAATGCTATAAGCAGAGAAGAATATGAAATGATTTCAATCTATGATACAACCAAAGAAATGTGGGACAATTTAGAGGTCACGTATGAAGGAACTAGCAAGGTCAAAGAAACAAGAGTAAATTTGATGATCCATGACTACGAACACTTTCAACTGAAAGAACGCGAATCCATTGAAAAAATATTTGCTCGATTTGGCAAAATCATTATAGATCTGAAAGCTTTTACAAGGCTCTATTCAAGTGGAGAACAAGTTCGAAAGTTTTTATGAAGTTTGCCTACTTCATGGAAAATAAAAGTCGTCGCACTTGAGTCTCAATATCAATAAAATTATCCTATAATGAATTACATGGAGATTTCATCGGGTTCGAAAAAACTCATCTTAAAAATGAGGACAAGAGGAAAAGAATAAAACCATGGAATTCAAAGCTTCCATTGAAGGATCTGAAGATAATGAGGACAATAAAGCGGAAGCTCTAGAAGAGGAAATTGCTATGGTATCCAAGACTAAGAATGGATTGATTAGAAGATACAGGAACACCAAAAAGGGAAGAACGTCTTCTAGAAGAACCAGAAAGTACAACGAGCTAGATAAGAACAACGAAAAATATTTTGAATGTGGAAAATATGGACACCTGCAAGCTGAATGTCCAGATATCAAAAGGAAAGCCTCCAAAGGATTTCACAAAAACATATCTTTTGGAAGTTGGAGTGACGAAGATAGCTCAAACCATGAAGAAATTGTCAATCTCTGTTTCATGACTATACTACAGAGTGATATGAACAATTTCTCAGGCTGCTGGATGGATGAAAACATATCATATGACAATAGAAAGGAAACACGGATAACTGATTCATGGCTCGCGTTGAATCCAGCGAGATAAGACCCTATGAATGTGACAGGTGTAATAAATTACAAGACATTCTTGATCTAACAATAAAAGAGTCTCAAAAAATCTAAATGAATTGAAGAGACTAAATAGGGAGAAGAAATACTAGGAACTTAAAATTGAAGTATGTGAACTCGAACGAGATGACTTCCAAGAACATGTTTAAGAATTGCAATTGCGACTCAATGGCATGGGCAAATCTATCAGTCACAGTTCTATTAAGCCAAACCAGTCGACTCATAAGTCAACAGGAAAGAGATATGTCAGCATTGGATCTATGAGTCATAACACCACTCGTAGATCTAGTATAGATGTTAGACCTATACTCTCATGTAATTGTTGTTGTACAACTGGTCATAAATATTCATCATGTAGATTTTTCTATTCTAATGTCAAGGGATGGATCTGAAAATCCAAAAATATCCCTATTGCAACTAGAACTAACCAAACAGGACCCATGCAAGATTGGGTACCTAAAAGAAGGTAATAATCATATTTTTCAGGAATTCCACAGAAAAAGTCGAAAACAAAAGTGGTATCTCGACAGTGCATGTTCTAGACACATGACCGGCGACAAAAGATTGTTAAAAGAAGTTAAAAAGATATATGGAGAAAATGTCAGATTCAATGATGATTCAAAAAGGAAACGCGTTGGTACTGTACCAACTTCATTCACCAACAATTGTGACATGACATAAGTTTATCTTGTGGATGGGCTCAACTACAATCTTCTAAGTATAAGTCAGCTATGTAACTCTAGGTATGAAGTGAAATTCAAGAAAACAGGTTGCGCTATCGAAGATGAGTCATGTAAAATCATTCTTCCGGGAATAAGGTATGGCAATGTTTATATCCTAGATTGCATTGAAAACTTGGACAGCCACATCTGCCTAGAATCTATATATTATGATCCATGGATTTGGCATAAGAAACTTGGCCACGCAAGTATGCACCTAATCGAAAAATTGTCCAGACACGACTTAGTAATTGGCCTTTCAAAACTCATTTTTTCTAAAAACCATGTGTGTGATGCATTCCAACATGGTAAGCAAACCAGAATCTCTTCCAAACTCAAAGATATAGTCTTCACATCCAAGCCGATAAGTATATGGATTTATTTCTCCCTACCAGAACTGCTAGCATTGGAGGAAAAACACATGTTTTGTTATTTTTGATGATTACTCACATTTTACAAGGGTTATATCTTTTGACTCGCAAAGATGAAGCTCTAAAGAATTGTCACGACCCCAATTTTCCTCCTTAAGATGTCGTGATGGCACCTAGTCTCTACGACTAGGTAAGCCTAACATTTAATAATAACTTGACGGAAATAATTAACAGAATACTAAAACAAGGCTGAATAACTGATATAAACTTCCGAAAAACATAAACAACAATAATACACTCCCCAAAACCGGTGGAACTAAGTCATAAGCTCTACAAAGTAAAACTAGAATATCTAGTACATCACTTTCTGAAAGAAAATTCAACAGGAAATGAGAATAAAGGAAGGTGACTTCGAGTCCTGCGGATGTGGAGCAGGTATACCTTGAAGTTTCCAAAGCAGAAACTCAAATGAACTCTAGCGTCCGGCACAAGCAGATATACTTGGATCTGCACAAATAATGTGCAGAAGCATAGTATGAGCATACCACAACCGTACCCAGTAAGTATCAAGCCTAACCTCGGTAGAGTAGTGACGAGGCCAGATCAAGATATCTACTAGGATATAAATAATCAAAATGAAGCCATAAGAATGAATAATAATGGAAAGCGCAGAAATAACTAATACGAAGCAAGATAATAGCATGAACTAATAACGTAAATTAAACATGGAAATAACATAAAAGAAGCAGCTAAAGAGAACCAAAATGATCATATACGGACAATAACTGCTGAACAAGGAAGAACAAAACAACAAGAAATGTTCCCAACAAAACTACTTGCAAAATGAGATAAATAGCAAGAATTACAATGAGGTATCACCTCGTGTACAATAAGAATTAACACCGAGGTACGGCCTCGTATTAATCAAGAATCAAAACCAAGGTACCACCTCATAGTCACATTTCTCAATTTCCATCACAATCTTTCCTTATACTGCCGCGTGAGCCTTACATTTGAAATAATTTTTCAAAATAGTTTTTCCGAAATGGCTACATGCACTTAAGCCCACCTTATGACGCCGCGTGGCTTCACGCAATTCCCTTACAAGCATCACGCACATAAGTCCCACCTTATACCGCCGCATGCGTGTCAATATCATATCACAATAACAACTTGCACCACAAGTGCCCATATATCACAACTTGCCAATAATCAACAATATCAATATTTCCACAACAATAGCCCATGGCTCCACCACAACGTGTACAAGAATATCAACAATAACAATGAATGTAAAATTCTCAACAAGAAAGATAACTTAACAATTAACAACTTTGCTTCAAAATGATACGGCTTCCACAACTTCAACATCAATAACTCAACAATAAGAAAGCTAACGTGTAACTATGAACCAAATTTAAATAACTCACAATGGAAGGAATAACATGACTTCAAATGAGAATAATAGCAACGAAAGAGATAACTAGTAACAATGACTTCAAATAATGGAAATTAACAATGAATGAGATAATACGTACAATGACTTCAAGAAATGATAATCAACAATGAAAGAGATGACATGTATCAAATAAAAGCAACAATTTCAACTAAGGCATGAGAGCAATTTATCAAGTAGGATGTAGAACAAGTGTTAAACAAGTTAATTAATGCATGTAAGGATAGACTAACACGAATAGGAAGAGATTGCTTATGATAATGTAGAACATGATATGGCATCTCAATTAAAGCATGGAAATAGTCTATGTAGCCTAAACAAGTCAAATACCACATACAACCCGTGTACCCACTCGTCACCTTACGTACACAGCTTTCACATAGCACAAATGAATCAATCAATACCGATCCTAAGAGGTAGTTCCCTCACACAAAGTTATGCAGGATACCTATCTCAACTAGGCCAATTCAACTATCGAAAGCTTTTCCCCTAAAATCCGCCTCCACACGGCTCAAATCTAACCAAAATTGACTTAATATCATTAAATAATGCAAGGGAAATCAATTACAATAGATAAAGGTAAGATATTTACACTTTTCCCAAACTGTCAACAAAAGTCAACTCGAGGCCCGCCCGATCAAACCTCGGGACCAATGGTAGATTCCGACTACCCATGACCCAACGAAATCATATATGTGATTAATCTAAAAATCCGAATACAAATCAACTCTCAAAACTCAATTTATTATTTTTCAAAAACTTAACAAAGTTTCACAAATTTTTACTTTGATTCACATGATTTTGAATTTACAATCTAAGATTTGTTGATGGAATATAATTAGAAATAGATTAGAATCACTTACCTAAAGTATGTAGGTGAAAATCCCCTCTCCAAATCGCCTCCTAACGAGTCTAGGGTTCAAGAATGAGAGAATGAGAGATGATATCCCGACTTTCAGCCCTTATGTTCAGCAGTAGTTATCGCAATTGCGATCTCTCGTAATTGCAAAGACAATCTCGCAATTGCAGCACTGCCAGGCCTGGGAAGCTCTTCGCAAATGCGAAGATGGGTTCGTAATTGCGAACCCTGCTGCCCTCGCAAAAGTGACATAATTGTGCAAATGCGAACAACACATAATCCCAAACCACTTTGCAATTGTGAGCCTGGCATCGCAATTACGATACCTGAAGTCCTTCTGCTAAGCTTGCAATTACGAACCCCGTGTTCGCAAATGTGATACCTGAAGCATCAACACACTAGATTCTGAAATTTCAGTCCAAAACACTCCGAAACATGTCTGAAACTCATCCAAGCGCTCGAGGCTCCAAAACAAACATCCTCACAAGTCCAAAAAATCATACGAATTCACTCGCGCGATCATAACACAAAAATAACATCTAAGACTACCAATCGAACATTAAAACACATGAATTTCAAAGTAAAGATCAAGAATTTCTAAAATTACAACTAAATGTCTGAATCCTATCAAATCAAATCCAAATGATACCAAATTTTGCAGACAAGTTCTAAATATCATAATGGACCTATTCCACTTCCCAAATCAAATTCCGAGATTGATAGTTAAAAGTCAACCTGCGGTCATACCTTTCACCTTCAAATTGTCAAATTTTGCCATATCAACACAAATCACCCTACGGACTTCCGAAATCAATTCTGGGCATACGCTCAAGTCCAAAATCATGATACGAAGCTACCAGAGTAGTAAAAATACAGTTTCGGGTTTGTTTTCTTAAAAGTCAAAGTTTGGTCAACATGTCTTATTTAAACTTCTAAGTCAAGAATAAAAGGGTCAAAATCAACCCGAAGGCTTCTCGAAACAAAACAAACCAACCCCATAAGTCATATAATCATAAACACACGTGTGAATCATAAAAACATGCAATGAGTGGCAATTGCACAAATCGACCGATCAGGTCATTACATTCTCCCACTCTTAACACAAACATTTACCCTTGAACGTGCATAAGGACATACCTGAAGTGAGGAATATATGAGGATGACGACTCTGCATGTCTTCCTTGGTCTACCAGGTCGCCTCCTCAGTCGGATGACCCCTCCATTGAACCTTCACTGAAGCAATATTCATTGATCTCAACTTCCAGACTTGTCTGTCCAAGATAGCCATAGGATCGTCAATATAAGTCAAATCCTCATCCAATTGGACTGTGCTGAAGTCTAGAACATGAGATGGTTCAACGTAATACTTTTGGAGAACAGAGATATGGAACACCGGATGAACCGCAGATAAACTAGGTGGCAATGCTGCTTGTAGGCCACCAAACCGATCGTCTGAAGGATCTCAAAAGGTATGATATACCTAAGGCTCAACTTGCCCTTCTTCCCGAACCTAATTACACCATTCATGGGTGAAATGTGGAGCAAGACTCGCTCTCCAACCCTGAATACAACATCAAAAACCTTCCGATCTGCATAACTCTTATGTCTAGATTGGGTTGTACGAAGTGGATCCTGGATCATCTTGACCGTCTCCAAAGCATCTCGAACCAAATCTGTGCGTAATAACGTAGCCTCTCCTGGCATAAACCACCCAACTGGAGAACGACACCATCTCCCATATAGTGCCTCGTAAGGAGACATTTGAATACTCGATTAGTAGTAGTTGTTGTAGTCAAACTCCGTAAGTAGAAAGAACTGATCCCAAGAACCCCTGAAATTCATTACACGGGTGCGAAGCATATCCTCCAATATCTAATAGTGCGCTCGGGAGTTTCATCCATTTGGGGGGGGGTACCGCTAAGATGTATCAGAAT
>AWOL01S0041826.1:4026-53597 GCA_000715115.1 Nicotiana otophora | reverse complement strand
ACTCAACTTGTGTGCCTGGCTCACACTGAACGGCACTCCAAAAAAGTGAGGTGAACTATGTACCCCAGTCAACGATGATGTATATCGGTATGCCATAAAGTCGTACGATCTCACGGATATAAACCTGATCTAGATTCTCTAAAGAATAGGTAGTCACTACTGGGACGAAATGAGCCGACTTGGTCAACCTGTCCATAATCACCCATACTGCGTCGAATTTCTTCCGAGTCTGTAGGAGCCCAACAATGAAGTCAATAGTGACTCACTCCCATTTCCACTCGGGAATCTCAAGTTGCTGAAGCAAACCACCAAGTCGTTGATGCTCATATTTTACTTGCTGATAATTTAGACACTGAGCTACATACTCTACTATATCTTTCTTCATCCTCCTCTACCAATAGTGCTTCCTCGAATTCTGATACATCTTAGCGGTACCCCGAATGAATGGAGTATCGCGAACTGTGGGCCTCCTGAAGAAGAAGCTCACGCAAACCATCCACATTGGGCACACATAATCGGACCTACTTCCACAACACATAGTTATCCCCAATTGAAACCTCTTTGACATCGACGTGTTGAACCGTGTTCTTGAGGATAAACAAATGGGGGTCGTCATACTGATGCTATTTGATATGATCATATAGAGAAGACGGATAAACTACTCTAGCAAGAATTCGATTGGGCTCTGAAATATCCAATCTAACAAACTGGTTGGCTAAGGCCTGAACATCCAATGCTAACGGCCTCTCTATTGCCGGTATATATGCTAAACTACCCAAACTATCCCCCTTTTGACTCATGGCATCGACCACCACATTAACCTTCCCGGGATGATATAGAATTGTGATATCATAGTCCATAAGCAACTCTAACAACCTCTGCTACCTCAAGTTAAGATCTTTCTATTTGAATAGATGTTGTAGACTCCGATGGTCGGTAAAGACCTCACAAGAGACACTGTACAAATAATACCGCCAGATCTTCAATGCATGAACAATGGCTGCCAACTCCAAGTCATGGACCGAATAATTATTCTCATGGGTCTTTAGCTGTCGAGACGCGCAGACAAGCACCCTACCGTCTTGCATCAACACCGTGCCAAGTCCAACATATGACGTATCACAATACATAATATAAGACCCTTAGCCCGTAGGTAACACCAACACTGGGGTTGTAGTCAAAGCAATCTTGAGCTTTTGAAAACTCACCTCACACTACTCAGACCATCTGAAAGGAGCACCCTTCTGGGTCAATCTGGTCATAGGTTTAACAATAGATGAGAAGCCCTCTACGAAATAGCGATAATACCAGGCCAAACTTAGGAAACTCCGAATCTTTATGGCCGAAGACGGTTCGGGCCAACTCTGCACTGCTTCAATCTTCTTTGAATCTACCTTGATCCCCTAACTTGACACCATATGACCCAAAAAACGCCACTGAATCAAGCAAGAATTCACACTTCAAAAGTTTTGCATACAACTTCTTCTCTCTCAAGGTTTGGAGCACGATCCTCAAGTACTGCTCATGATCTTCCCCACTGCGGGAGTACATCTAGATGTCGTCAATAAATACAATGACAAATATATCAAGATAAGGCTGGAACACACTGCTCATCAGGTGCATAAATGTTGTTGGGGTGTTGGCCAACCCAAATGACATCACAAGGAACTCTAGTGACCATACTAAGTCCTGAAATCAGTCTTCGGAATATCCAGATCCCGAATCTTCAACTGATGATAACCTGAACACAAATCAATCTTTGAGAACACTTGGGAATTTTGTAGTTGATCAAATAAGTCATCAATATGTGTCAATGGATACATGTTCTTCACCGTAATCATGTTCAACTATCGATAATCAATACACATGCGCATAAAACCATCATTATTCTTATTCACAAAAAGACCGGAGCACCCACGACCGATACACTAGGCCGAATGAACCCCTTGTCAAGCAACTCTTGCAACTACTCATTTGACTCCTTCAGATCCGTTGGGGCCATACGATATGGTGGAATAGAAATAGGCAGAGAGCCCAGCAACAAGTCAATACCAAAATCGATATATTCCTGACTTAACGGTAGGAGTATCAACACTAACATCGCTCATAAAGGTTAGATAAGCATCACACCCCTTCTCAACAATCCACTGCTCCGAACATAATCTAATGCACCCCTCCACTCTAACCGTGGTAAACCTAGCATAGCCAATATCACACTTTTGGCGCGATAATGTAGAATAACATGGTAGGGGACAACCATTCCATGCCCAAGATAAAATTAAATTCTACTATATTAAGTAATAATAGATTAGCACTGGTCTCAAAACCACCAATAGCATCTAAACACGACCGATACACACGATCCACAATAATAGAATAACCCATAGGCATGGACACGTAAACATGAAAACACAAAGAATCACATAATATACAAAAATACGGAGCAAAGTAAGATGACACATATGAATAAGTGGATCCCATATTGAATAATACTATACATCTCTATGGAAAACCGGAACCATACTTGTAATGATACGTCTGAAGCAACTGCTTCCGTCCTACCCGGAAAAGCATAGAATCTGGTCTGGCCTCCCCATCTAGGGTGACCTCTACCCGCTTATCCTCCACCGCTTGCTGGATGTGCGGGTGGAGAGGCAACTGGGCAGCAATCATGGCCTGAGAAGTCGGTGGACCTAAATGAATCCATGGAGCTTGAGTAGTCATGGGAGGTGCACCACTCATGAGTTTGGGGCAGTCCCTAACCATATAAGGGGTTTAACTACACTCAAAGCAAGATATCAGTGGGCATAGCTGCTAGGAGTGGCTCCGGCCTAGTCAGCTGGACTGACCGGTCAAGGCACCCCGTGCAGGAGGTGCACTACAAAGTGGCTGAGCAAAGTATGCAACCTGAGATCTGGGAATAACCGGAGCACCACTAGAAGTTGGAGTTGCTGAATGAACTGGACAGCTCACATAGCCTCTACCATGCCGGGTTGTAGCTGCAGCGTGGCCACCACTAAATCCTCCCATACCTCGGTGCCTCTTGGCCTCCTTGTCCTCCCTATCACGGCCACGCATATCCTCCAACCTCTGAGCGATATCTACCACCTGTTGATATGGGGTATCTATCTCCAACTCTAGAGCCATGCTGAACCTAACACCATAGTTGATCCTCTTGATGAATCGACGGACTCGCTCTCTGATTGTAGAAACAAAAGCAGGTGCATGTCTGGACAAGTCACTGAATCGGACAGCATACTCTAACACTGTCATAGTACCCTGGTGCAGCTGCTCAAACTCTGCATGCCATGCATCCCTAAGGGTCTAGGGAACAAACTCTCTCAAGAACAACTCTGAAAATCAAGTCCATGTAAGTGAAGCTACATTGGCTGGGCTACCCTCCTCGTACAACCGCCACCACTGATATGCTGCTCCTGACAGCTAGATTGTAGTAAAAGCAACCCCAATCATCTCCCCAATACCCATGGTGTGGAGAATACGATGGCACTCCTCTAGAAAACCATGTGCATCCTCTGAAGCCAAATCACTTAAAGTAGGAGAGTGATACTTCTTGAACCTCTCAAGTCTAAGTTACTTCTCCTCAGATGTTGCTGCACTAACCACGGGCTGAATCAGAACAACAGGTTGTACTGGTATAACCTCTGTAACATGATTGACCTGGACTCGTTGCTCTGGGGTACGGGCCGCGAGAGTCTGAGATACTTCCCCAGCCTGAGATGTGGCTTGTGCATGTGGAATAAACCCCGCCTGAGCTAAGGCACCAAACATGCTCAAGAACTGTGCGAGAGTCACCTGAAGTGCTGGGGTGGCAACAAGCGCCTCAGGTGCCTGCCCCCTAACTGGAGCTACTGGTGGCTCCTCTATCACAGCTCGGGCAGGTGCTCTGGCTACACCATGTGCCCCTCCTCGGCCTCTGCCCCGGCCCCAGCCTATCGCAGCTCTAGCAGGGGGCACGGGTGTCTGATCATCATATCCAACAGTGCATGTCCTCACAATCTGCGAGAGAATAGAAAGTCAAAGATTCAGAAGTCAACCAATTCGCATGATAAGGAATCAAAGACGTAAAGTTTTCTAATAGTTCTGTAGCCACTCGAAGATAAGTACAGACATCGTCATACTGATCCACAAGGCTCTACTAAACCTGCTTATGACTCGTAACACCTATGAACCTAGAGCTCTGATACCAACTTGTTACGATCCCAATTTCGCTCTATATGATGTCGTGATGGAACCTAGTCACTACGACTAGGTAATCCTAACAGTTAATAATAGCTTGACGAAAATAATTAACAGAATGGTAAAACAAGGCTGACTAACTGATATAAACTTCAGAAAAATAGAAACAACAACAATACACTCCCCAAAACTGGTGGAACTGAGTCATAAGCTCTACATAGTAAAACTAGAATATCTAGTACATCACTGTGTGAAAGAAAAAACAACAGGAAATGAGAATAAAGGATGGTGACTTCGAGGCCTACGAATGTGGAGCAGGCATACCTTGAAGTCCAATGCAGCAACTCAAATCAACTCTAGCGTCCGGCAGGGGAAGACGTACCTGGATCTGCACAAATATTGTGCAGAAGCATAGTATGAGTACACCACAACGGTACCCAGTAAGTATAAAGCATAACCTCAGTAGAGTAGTAATGAGGCCAGGTCAAGACACTTACTAGGATATAAATAAATATAATGAAACCATCAGAACGAATAATAATGGAAATCAGAGAAATAACTAATATGAAATAAGGTAATAGCATGAACTAATACTAGAATTTATACATGAAAATAACATAAAGGAAGCATCTAAAGAGAACCAAAATGATGATATACGGACAACAACTGCTAAACAAGGAAGAACAGAACAACAAGAAACGTTCCCACTAAACCTACTTGCAAAAAGAGATAAACAACAAAAATCCCAACGATTTACCACCTCGTGTACAATAAGAATCACCACCGAGGTACCACCTCGTATAAATCAAGAATCACAACCGACGTACCGCCTCGTATTCCCATTTCTCAATTTCCATTACAATCTTTCCTTATATCGTAGCGTGAGCCTTACATTTGAAATAGGTTTTGAAAACAGTTTTTCCGAAATGACTACACGCACTTTAGCCCACCTTATGACGTTGCGTGGCTTCACGTAGTTACCCTACAAGCATCACACACACAAGTCCCACCTTATACCACCACATGCACATTAACCCCAAGCCTTATGCCGCCGCATGCACGTCAATATCATATCACAATAACAACTCGCACCTGCCAATATATCACAACTTGCAAACAATCAACAATATCAATGTTTCCACAATAATGGCCCATGGATCCACAAAACGTGTACAAGAATATCAACAATAACAAAGAATGTAAAATTCTAACAAGAAAGATATCTTAACAATTACCAACTTCGCTTCGAAATGATACGGCTTCCCCAATTTTAACAGCAATAACTCAAAACTAATAAAGATAATGTGTAACTACGAACCAAATATAAATAACACACAATGGAAGGAATAACATGACTTCCAATGAGAATAATAGCAACGAAAGAGATAACTAGTAACAATGACTTCAAATAATGGAAATTAACAATGAACGAGATAATACGTACAATGACTTCAAGAAATGATAATCAACAATGAAAGAGATGTCATGCATCAAATAAAGGCAACATGTTCAACTAAGGCATGAGAGAAATTTATCAAGTAATATGTAGATCAAGTGTTAAACAAGTCAATTAAGGCATGTAAGGATAGACTAACACAAATAGGAATAGATTAATTATGAGAATTAATAACATGATATGGCATCTCAATTAAAGAATGAAAATTGTCTAAGTAGCCTAAACCGGTCAAATATCACGTACAACCCATGTACCCACTCGTCACCTTGTGTACACGGCTTTCACGTATCACAAATGAATCAATCAATACCAATGCTAAGGAATAGTTCTCCCACACAAAGTTAGGCATGATACTTACCTTAACTAGGCCAATTCAACTCTTGAAAATAGCTTTTCCCCTACAATTCCCCTCCACATGGATCAAATCTAACAAAAATCGACTTAATATCATCAAACAATGTAAGGTAAATCAATTATAATAGATAAATCTAAGATCTTTACACTTTTTCCAAAAAGTCAAAAAGAGTCAACTGGGGGCTAGCCCGGTCAAAGCCTGGGTCCAATGGTAGATTCCGACTACCCATGAACCCACAAGTTCATATATGTGATTAGTTTCAAAATTCGAGTCCACATCGACTCTCAAAACTTAATTTTTTATTTTAAAAAAATTAACAATGTTTCACAAATTTGTACTTTGATTCACATAATTTTGATTTTAAAATCTAAGATATAGTGACGGAATATGATTAGAAATAGATTAGAATTACTTAACCAAATTTTGTATGAGCAAATCCCTCTCCAAATCGCCTAGGTTCACCGAGTCTAGGGTTCAAAAATAAGAGAATGAGAGATGAAATCCCAACTTACAGCACTTATGTTCAGTTGCAGTTGTTGCAATTGCGTAATGGGTATGAGAACCTTTTCAATTGCGAAAAAGATATCACAATTGCGGTATGGACCGGCCTCGGAAGCTCTTCGCAAATGCGAAGATGGGTTCGCAATTGCGAACCTGCCGTCGCAAAAGCGACATAATAGTCGCAATTGTGAACTACTCAAAATCCCAGACCACTTCGCCATTGCGAGCCTGACATCACAATTGCGATACCTGAAGTCCCCCTTCTAATCTCGCAATTGCAAACCTGGTGTTCCCAAATGCGATACCTTAAGTATAAGCACACCAGATTCTGTAATTTCAATCCAAAACACTCTTAAACATGTCTAAAACTCATCCGAGCCCCCGGGGCTCCAAACCAAACCTCCTCACTAGTCTAAAAACATCATACAAACTCACCTGCATGCTCATAGCACAAAAATAACATCTAAAACTACGAATCGAACACTAAAACGCATGAATTTCAAAGTAAAGTTCAAGAATTTCTAATATTACAATTAAACGTCCGAATCCTATCAAAACAACTCCAAACGATGCCAAATTGTGCAGGCAAGTTCTAAATACCATAACGTACCTATTCTAAGTCCCAAAATAAAATTCCAATCTCGATAGGTAAAAGTCAACCTAAGGTTAAACCTTTCAACTTTAAATTGCCAAATTTCGGTAAATCAACACAAATCAACCTACGGACTTCCGAAATCAATTTTGGGCATACTCCCAAGTCCGAAATCACGATATGAAGCTATCAGAGCAATAAAAATATAGTTCCAAGATCGTTTTCACAAAATTCAAAGTTTGGTTAGTATTTCTAATATAAAGTTATATGTCAAGAATCAAAGGGTTCAAATCAAACCGAAAGCTTCTCTGAACGAAACTAATCGACCCTGGAGAAATAACATAAAATGATCGATCGGTTCGTTATAAGAATTTTGAGATTTTTTGCAAAAGGGTTGAAAAGGAAAGAGGTATCTCATCTTCACCATTCAAAGTGACCATGGCAGAGAATTTGAAAGCCGATCATTCGAGGAGTTCTGCAATGAACAAGGTTACACTTACAACTTTTCAGCTCCTAGGTCAGCTCAATAGAATAGGGTAGTCGAATATAAAAATCGAACCCTGCAAGACATGGCTAGAACAATAATACTAGAATATTCCTACTACATCAATTATTGGCAGAAGCAGTTGGTACGACCTGTCATATCATGAATAGGTGCCTCATTTGACCCATATTAAAGAAGACTCCATATGAACCGTGGAAAGACAAAATATCTAACATCATATATTTCCATCCCTTTGGCTGCAAATGCTTTGTTCCCAACAATGGTAAGGACAATCTCGGTAAGTTCAGCCCAAGAAGCAAATAAGGAACCATTGCAGATTATGAAGATTTTAACCAAGATTCACCAAATGCCAGTAAAACTCAGAAATCAAATGAGTCTACTGACAGCAACAATGAACCTCCAAAGTCTACTAATGATTCTACTAGTCGAACTATCGAAGATCAAAATGAGTCGACTACTTAGCAAATAGGAATAACTCCAAATGAATGGAGAAGTGAGCCCGAATATACTCAAAATTTTATTACCGGTAATCCATATGATGGAATGAAAACTAGAGGAGCTCTCAATAAAAAGGTAAGTATTGCATTGATAACTCAATTAGAAACTAAGGAAGTGGATGAGGCTTTGAAAGATCCCAGCTGGATACAAGCTATTCATGAAGAACTTGATCAATTTGAAAAGAATAAAGTATAGAAACCGGTACCCAAATCAACGAATGTTGCAACAATTGAAACCAAGTGGGTATTCAGAAATAAATTAAATGAAGATGGGAATGTGATTAGAAATAAAGCAAAATTGATTGCACAAGGGTACTCACAACAGGAAGAAGTCGACTATAATGAAAGCTTTGCTCTTGTTTCTTGTTGACTAAGGCTCTTTATGGACTCAAGCAAGCATCTAGAGCTTGGTATGAAAGATTTAGTTCATTTCTTATTGATCATTGATTTTTCAAGAGGTAAGATTGATACTACTCTCTTCACAAAACGATCATCATCAGGTAATCTTATTATTCAAATATATATTGATGATATTATATTTGGAAGTTCCAACCCTAATCTATGCAAGGAATTCTCAAATCTCATGCAAAATGAGTATAATGGGGGAACTAACATTCTTCCTCGGACTTCAAATACATCAATCAGAAAAAGCCACTTTCATATGTCAGACCAAATACATAAAAGAGTTGATTCAGAAGTTTGGAATGAGTAATGTATAGGCTCTTGGAACACCTATGATCTCATCTACCAATCTTAATAAGGATGAAGGAGGAAATCTGGTGGACAAATCAAAATATCGTAGAATGATTAGGTCATTACTCTATTTATCTGCTAGTCGGTCTGATATTATGTTCACTGTGTTTAAATATTACATGTTCCAATCATCTCCTAAAGAGTCTCATTTGAGTGCAGTCCAACAAAAATTCGATATCTTATTGGAACTACCACATACGGTCTTCGGTATCCTATTCCTAACAATTTTAAGCTTGAAGGATTTTTATATGCAAATATTGGAGGAGAAAAAGATGATAGAAAGAGCACCAATAGAGCATGTCAACTATTGGGAAAAACATCTATTTTTTGGAATAGCAAGAAACAAGGTTCAGTTGCCTTGTCCAGAGCCGAGGCAGAATACATTGCTATCGAATACAATTGTGCACAATTTCTCTAGATGTCTCATCAACTCAGTGTCTATGATATCTCCTTTAAACCTGTTCAAAACTTTGTAATAACTATAGTGTTATTTGCTTGTCAAAAAATGATGTGCATCATTTTAGGGCAAAGCATATAGACATCAAGTATCATTTTATGAGAGATCATGTTCTAAAGGGTGATATGAAAATTTTATTTGTGAGTACTACTGACCAAGTAGCTGATATTTTCACTAAGCCCCTTCTATAAGATAGATATCAATCTTAAGGGCTTACTTTGCATTATTATTTTTTCTCCGTAAAGTCTTAATTTTTGTGTTTAGGAATTATGATAGAATACTTTTTTTACTGATACATCTTTTCATACTTTTTCCCGCCATGCTCATTAATTGAGCGCCTCCAGTTCATCTTCTCTTTGCACATTTTTTCGAGTCCCTAGAGGGGAATCAAATCATTCTTCCCCTCACTGACAGCATTTTCCCTTTCAGCATCCATCAGTCACGGATAGAAATTTTATTAGAGATCATGTTCTTAAGGTTGATATGGAAATTTTATCTGTTAGTACTAGTGACTAAGTAGCTGATATTTTTATTAAGCCCCTTCTAGAAGATACATATCAAAACCTAAGGGACTTACTTGGCATTATCGTATTTTCTCTGTAAAATCTTAATTATTGTGTTTAATAATTATGGTACAGTCCTTTTTTTACTAATAAATCTTTTCATGCATTTTTTCCCACCATGCTCATTAATTGAGCGCCTCCAGCGTAACCTCTCTTCACATCTTTTTTTCAGTCCCCGGATAGAAATCAAATCATTGTTTCCCTCACTGATGGCGTTTCCCTTTTCAGCATCCATCAGTGATGCCTCTTCAATTTCTCCCTCCATTATAAGATATAATCCTCTACATCTTCTCTCATATATATTGTAATCTTCATCCACTCAACCAAGGGTAAAGCTTCAAAATATCCGACTACCTCCACTCAAAAAAGTACCTGTTCAAAAGGGAAGTTCTCTTCTTATCCATTAAAACTTGTCACTATCAGGTCCGATCATTCTGAGAATTTCTCCTGTTCAAAGGCAGATATCTCCGATGATGCCCGAACTCCGACCGATAAAGCCCTAGGAAAGCAACCCATGGAAGAAGACGGTGGGGCTCTCATACCGAAGAAAGTTAAGATGCACTTGGACGGCCTACTAGAGTCTGAAATTAATTTCTGGGATACCCCCAACAGAGACAACTTTGTTGCCTTCAAAGGAAAATCAATTGCTTATGGGAGAGTCGTCAAGCTATAGGATATGGAAAGCCTAAATTGCAAGGTAAAAGAGTTTTTCAATTTCCAAGGCTGGAAAAAATTATTTTATTTAACCGCTCCAAAAGTCTATGAAGATCTTGTTCGTATATTTTATGCAAACCTTTGTTCTCCCAAATATGATAAAATTGAGTCCTTGGTCCTAGGTCAGCGTATTGTTCTCGATTGTTCAAATTTTGATTCTATTTTTCCAATGTAAGTGTTCTGGTTACTCTGCTCTATTAGAAAACTCTTGACATGAAGATTTTGAAGTTTTGTTTGACTAAGCCAAAGGGTGCATCGCTGAACCTTTATCTAATTATTTAACTAATCAATTAGGGCTTAGTGATATAAACTTTGAAACTCGTGTTCTTGCTCACATTGTTCCTACCACTATACTTCCCATAACATGATCCTTCTCCACTCTGTCTCAAAGAGATACCTTTATAGTCTACTATCTTCTTACTAAGAACAAAGTGAAATTGTCCTCGTGGGTAATCAATTTCATGATTAAGAGTTTTGACGACCCCTCTAGTCTATCTTATGGCATGATAATCACTAGTCTTCTTGAAGCACACAACATTTCTCTCTCAAGCTTCCCATGTGTCACCATTTCCAAATGCTACAATGCACGAGCCTTTTTCTGTATGAGGTGTGTTTTTGTAGATGGCTCTTGGGTGTAGAAAGGGGATGGTGAAGCCAAAGTTATCCCTTCAAGTTCTAAGGTCAAAGTTAGTACTCCCTAGACTACCGTGTGTGATCGTGACGTGGTTGAGAAGCTGGATGCAATTGAGTAGAATTTGACTATCATTAAAGACCTACTACTGTCCACTCAATTAATGTTTAGAAATATCCATGACATCTCAAATGAAACAGGCTCGGATGTGTCAATGATACTGGTCGTAATACAGAAGACGACAGAAAATGCAGTGAAATCTTTCAAGGAAGTCCAACATCACATTAATGGGATTTCAGTCACCATGAATGCCAGCTTTGACCGTATTAAGGAAGCTATTTCCAACACTCTCACCTATTTTCTGTGCCATTAATCTTGACACTGGATGTTTCAGAAAAACTTAAACAATTCCTTTGCTGCTGTTTCGGATGTTAATTTCGGTCTGGTAATCCAGACATCTGGTTGTAATCTCTAGGATAACTTATTGTGCCAATATTTTTAACTGTTGCCTCAGCTTTTTGATTGATGCCAAAGGAAAAGAAAGATTATACTGACATATGTAGGTTATCGACAATAATCCAGAGGGAGTACCTCTGCAGGGGGAGATAACTAGTTGAGGGGAAGTCAACTATCAGCAAGGTTAAAGGGGAGTCAACAACCAGCAAGGGAGTCTCCCTACCACAATAGAGTCGACTACTCAAATGGACATGGAAGTAGAAATAATTAAGTTATTTTTGTCATCGTCAAAAAAGGGGAGATTTTTATATATCAGTTTTAATGATGAAAATAACTTACTCTTATTGCATGTACCCAAAGTCAAGGCGAAAAGAAATGAGAAGAATACTGCAAAGCAGAAGGGTCAAGAAAGGAAGATTAAATCAACTTGAGATTTGGAGGTTATCCATCGAAGGAAGGATAAATCAGCAGAAGCAGTCTAGGCAGAAAAACTGCCCTTGATTATCAATCATAGTTGCCAAGGAAAATCATATCAAGTACGAGATATGCACAACCAATCATTCACGTCATTAAGGATAGCAAGTAAGCCATATCGAGTTTCAAGGATTAGATGTCGGAAAGCTACACCCTTCTTATTGGAAAGAATCAATTAAGATTCATTCCAAGTATCAACTCCTTTGGGTTGCCTATCTCTCAAAATTTGTTCCAATCATGACCCTTAAATAACAGATCATCCCAAGCGATGTATATATATTGTTGAAGACCTAGTAGAAGAAGAATATATTTTCGTCTGGCTAATCTCAAGATCTTTGTTCTGCCCTAAATAAGCATTGAAATTTATAATTGATTTACTGTATAACTAGTGGAGAGAAGAAAGAGAGAAAAATATTGGTGAAGCATTGTATCAATATATTGAGAGTTTATTTTGTCTTTCAAAGATGTTGATGGGTGTTCTACTCGTCAACATATGTATAATAAGAACTTCAAGGAGCTTTAAAGAGAGAACCCTTTTGTAACCTAAAGGGACTGGAATAGGATTCACATTGAATCTGAACCAGTACAAAATATCAGTAACAATTACTTTCTGCACCTTACATTTTGAGCTTATTATTTACTTTCGATCAAACTTTTAGTTGACTAATTCAAAAACTAGTCGACTATCTTTCAAAAATAAATAAACTGGAGTCAATTCCCACCCCACTCCCCTAGCACTTTCACATATATGTGATTAATTTTCAAATCTAAGTCCAAATCGATATTTAAAATTTCAAATTTTGCTCTCTTAAGTTCATGGATAATCAAGGTTTATTAATAAATTCAAGTAAAAATTGCTTACCCTCAAGATTGTGGTGAAATCCCTCTTTAAAATCTCCCCCTCCCCTTCTCAAAACTCAAATAATGGTGAAAATAAGCTAAATTCCAAAACTTGGACAAAATATACCCATGGCAGCATCTCTTTATCGTCATCGCGACTGTTGCCGCATGACCGCGAAGAATAACTCCCAGCTACTTTACACGATCGCAATCCCCCTCACGCATTCGCGAAGAACAAACCTCTGGTCCCCAATATATTTCTCGGCTATCGCGACCCTATTCCACACGATTGTGACTAATACCCCTGACAACATATGTCAGTTACTGCAACAAGTCCAAAAATGATTGAAGACTACCTCGAAACTCATCAGAGCCCCTTGGGACCTCTCTAAATCATTCCGGCAAGTCCGTATACCCTCCACGAAGTTGTCCAACATATAAAAACACAAATAACAGTATCAAAACTAGAAATTGAAGATCAAATTGAATCATGAAGTTCTATTAAGTTCATAAATTCTAACTTTCCAAAGACTAACCCGAATCACACCTGAGTCCCTCGGGTGCTCAACCAAACATCTGTACTAGTCCAACATCACCATATGAACCTATATAAAAATTCAAAATTCCAATACATGGTTGTTTATCTAAAATATTGACTTTGGTCAATTCTTCTAACTTAAAGTCTCTAGTTAGGAACTAAGTGTTCCAAATCATTCCCAAACCTCATGAAACCAAAACTACTCATTCTGGTAACTCATAAAATATAGCATAAACCTACAGAACGTCTCAAATAAGGAAATGGGTTCTAGAACTTAAAATAACCGTGTGGGTCATTACAATCAGTTATTATTGGCTTTAACCACCTGTGGCCCACAAATAAGAGCATGAGGGACCACCTCCAAAAGAGGGTTTTCAATACCAAATGTAACGACCCGACAGGTCATTTTGACCATTTGTACTCTGTTCAGCTATTTGAAGCCTTGAGTAGCTTCATACGATAAATTGTGACACGTGTGAATCGTCGATTTTGGTTTTCTGGTGATTCTGAATTGGTTTGGAAGAATGAATTTCATGGTTGAAGCTTTAAGTTAAAAAAGTTGACCAAGTTTGACTTTTAAGTATTTGACCTCGAATCGGAGTTTTGATGATTCCTTAGGTTCGGATGGTTATTTTGGACTTGGGCGTATACTCGGATTTGCATTTGGATATTTCTAGAAGGTTTCAACACTAATTGACAAAATAATGGAAATTTGGAGGTTTGGAATATTTATAAGTTTGATCGTGAGTTGAATTTGATGATATCGGGTTCGGACTATGATTTCGGGAATTGAAATAGCTTCGTTATGTCATTTGGAACTTGTACGCAAAGTTTGAGGTGTGATTCATTATTTCGGTGTTGTTATGTGTGATGTGAACCCTGAATAGGTTCGTGCTATGGTTTAGGACTTGTTGATATGTTAGGACGGGGTTCTTAGGGGCTCGGGTGAGTTTCAGGGTGGTTTCAAACCATTTATAGGCCATGTTTAGTTGCTCGTTTTTGGCTACATGGGTGTACATTGCGATCGCGTAGCATTGGTCGCGATCACAAAGAGTAAAATGGGAAAAATGAACCTGTAAATCGCAATCGCGGAATCTAGAATAGGCATATAGCCTATTCTAGAGGTTTATATCTTGTAATCTAAAAACAATTGTAGATGATCCAAAAATGATAGTTATAACCATTTGTGACCAGTTTTCAGAAAATCAAACCGTTTGTCATCTGGAGTTATGTGCAAAGAGTTATGGCTGATATACTACATGCTGTTTGAGATGAGTTTGGGAAGGGTTATAAAAGTTTCTGCATCGCGATCGCGGGGAAATGGCCGCGATCGCATAGGGTAAAACATTTCTTGGAAAATTTTGTAATCGTGATAGCGAGGTTTGTGACCGTGATCGCGAAGGGTACCCCTGGAACAGTGTATAACGTACTCTATTTCGAATGTTTAAGATATTTTAACATATTTTGAGCTATGAAACTCGGATTGAGGCAAACGTTGATATAATTTTATCTATATGGATTGGGGTAAGTGTTTCCTACAAGGTTTTGATTATATTCCATGAATCGATCTTCGATTTTGGCATTTGATTGATGATTTTGATAGAGAAATTGGAAGTTTTTGTCTAAACTTTCATAATGTTAATTTTTGAGTTTTGAACATCGATTCAGAGTAGGATTTGAGTGAAACTAGTGTGGTTGAACTCATAATTGAATGGGTTTTCCGATTTTATGAGTTTTGCCGGATTCCGAGGTGCGGGCTTGAGTTTGACGTTTTGGTTCACTTTGGGCACCGAGCTGCCCTCTTTTGGTCTTTTGATTAAATATTCGACCTTTATCGACTGGTTTGTTTCCTTTGGCATTATTTGATGTTCTTTAGTTTCTTTTGGCTAGTTTTGAGCCGTTTCGAGGTCGGTATGTGCGGGATCACGTTTCTAGAATATTGTTTGGCTAGCTTGGTATTGGATTCGGCTTGTTCAAGGTAAGTAATACTTCTAAACTTGGTGCTAAGGGTATGAATCCCTGAACATACGTGTTATGTGTTTGGTATTGAGGTGATGCTTATGCTAGGTGACGGGCGTGTGGGCGTGCACCGTGTGAATTATGACTCGATTGATTCTGTGATACTGTGTAGTTACCTAATCTTGTTTTTATCCATGACATTTCTACGTGTTTGAGTAATTGAGCTGTGAATCATGTTAGAAATCATGTTTAGGCTATATGCCTATTCTATTGGGACCCAATGAGGTCATCTCTACTATTGAGTTATTTTCTTAAATTGCAATTACATACTCAGTCGTATTCATTCATTCGCATATCATATCTAAGTCTCTGTTATCATTTGTTATCACATCATGTTATCATTGTTTGGACTAATTGACATGCGATTTGTGACACCGAGCGGCTGGAGAGATTGATGACTGAGCCGGGGCCTTAGAGCCGTGTTGTGAGATATATGGTGGATCGGGCGGCACGCCGCAACAGGACATAATATCTTTATATATATTATTATATGGATCGGGTTTCATGTCGTAGCACGCCTTATATTATATGGATCTTGCTGCACACCGAAGTAGGCCTAATAGGCTTTATTATTATTGATGGAATCGGGTTGCACGGCGCAACAGGCCATATTGGCTTTATATTAGCGCTTGGGTAGGATCTACCCCGCCGGAGTCTGATATACCAGCAGTGAGCGCAGGTACCATATAATGTTGAGTGACTGAGTGTGCTGAGTGATTGAGCGTGATGAGTGGGAGTGCGAGACAGTGAGATTGAGTACTCTGAGAGAATGAATACATGAGTTCATGACTATGATGCATTGCCTTTGACATGCCAAACTTGACATACAGGCATAGAGATCCATTTCCTCATGCTACGTGATTTTGTGACATTCATGAATTCACATGCACATTGACGTGTAGGTATAGCGATGTATTTTCCTCATGTTATCTGATAAGGAAATATCTTATCTATGTTAAAAGTTTTTGGGTAAAATCATAATTTTCTGATTTACTCATATTTTGCTGATTTCGGTGAAAGATTTGGGTTTACCTAAACGAATGCCTATTTTTCTGTAACTGTGAACAAGCTGAGCATCATATCTTTGAGTTATTGCTTGTACTCATTTTATCTTATTATTACGAGTTGTTTTTGGCTATTGGTGTTGGACTCTGACCGTTATCCAAGCTCGTTGTTGATACCCAATCTTGCCCTCATATTTTTATAAATATCATATATACTTTTAAAATATCATTTTTGTATCATCACCAATTTACAAGAGTCATATAAGAACTTTCTGTAATGTTTCATAATTGTTAAGGCTTTAAAATTAATTTTCTTGCATTTACATTATTCAAATATTTATTAATTAGTCCTTTAAATTATTTTGTGATGACCTAATCATCCAAATTTATTGTTTACACCTACATATATGCTTTATAACATTTTACTTCATTTTATATAATTACATCTGCATTTTTGAACTATTTACGCATTGTTTCTAATAATAGCTTATACATTACAATTAATTGCATTTATCATTTTATTCTGGGTCAAAATAATTTTTTATATTTTATAATCTTAAACTATTATTTTAAAATATTAATTTTCATGAATAGTATTTTTTATATTTATTTAGCTATTTTATTAAATTATTTTTTCCTAATTTCTTTTATTTAAAATCTGGGCCAAAACATGCCAAATTTTGGACCTAATCCACCAGCCCACACCCTAAGCTACCCAAAACATAGCCCAATAACCCCAAACCCAAACCAGATGACCCTTTTTAATGAACCCGGTCGGTACCCGTTTTAAGCGACCCGCCCCACTCTTTCTTTCATCTCAGCCGTTGACCTCAGAGATCAACGGCCCACAGACCCCCTCTCATCTTTAAGTAACCAAAACCCAAACCCTAAAGACCCATTTTCCTAAAGCTGCCACCCCTAAATCCTCTCTACACTCTCTTCATCTCTGAGAAACCCCAGCCGTCGTTGCTTAGTTTCTGTCCAATTCCAACCTAGAGATGGAATCTGCCTATCATATACTTACCTTATTACTCTTCTCTCATCATTGGTCGTCTGTTTATGGTGTTACTTAGGTACTTGCCTATGTTTGGAAAGTATCACTTTCGAGATCAGACTGGAATGACCTGAATCTTAGATTTTGGGCGTTATTCCGTCTATATACGCTCAACAAAGAGCGATTTGCACTATTGGATCGATTTTCAGACGATTGAACCCTAATTAGGGTTTGAGACTCTCCATCTCCTTTACCGATTTTGATTCGCATGTGATATTTCCTTTCATTATTTGTGCCTAATCGATTGTTTTCCATGATTATTCTTTTAATTTTTACCACTATATAAAGCCCCCTTCCAAGCTTCCCCTCTAGCTCTTTACGATTACAACAAGAACAACTAACACTTGATTATTATCACCATCACTCTCTCACTCAGTCACTCACTTTATTCTGAAATATTTTATTCTTGGCCAGCTGAAAGCCAAGGCCAACGGAGTTTGTTCTATCAACCTTCCCAGTGCGAGCATTGCTCGGGGCTCATCTGAAGCCCTTGTGAACTTTGACGTACTGGGTTCTGCTGCTCTTTTCTACTATCGATTATTGGAGTGCTGCTAAAATTATTCCTCTTATTTACTTGTTCATTAATCGGTAACTGGTACGTACCAATGGCCCTTGCAATTTCATTCTCTTTTCATTTAAGTTCCTGCTCTGTATATCTATGTCTATGAGATTTTTGTGAATCAACATGCTATTATCTACTCTGATGTTATTCTTGAGGCTCTATACCTCTCTAGTAATCGAACATGTCTATTTTTACCCTAATTCTATTTTTTGAAGCTTGTTTGCCCTAATGTGTGTGTTCAATGCTAATTGTTGTTGCTTATTCTGAGTTTATCGCTTTGCCTTGTTTTGTATCCTTGTGATAAGCCAATTCATGCCTAGAACGTGTTCTAATTCCTGTTGGGTCATTCATGTGCAACTTAATACTTTCCTAGAATTAATTCCTAATCATATTATTAACCTAAACATGCTTTCCCTGCTACTTGCAAACTCTAATGTGGGTTCCCTGCCGTGTTTAATCTTGTGTTCTTTAATACTGCATAAGAATTCTAGGATAAAATTCAATATCTGGCCTCTTCTCCTATTTGTGGTTAAGCCCTAATGCAGGCCAGTCTTGTCAACCTAGATTTCACATATTCTTGTCTATTATGAGTTCTGATGTTATTTAAACATTTGTGTATAATTGATAATTTTAAAAACTTTTATGTCTATTATGAGTTCTGATGTTATTTAGCATGTGTGTTATGATCATACTTGCACTAGACCTTCATGCTAGAAATTTCCATATGAAAACCGCTATTTTACTTGCTCCTATCTGCGATTCTGCAAGATTCTTCTGTTAAATTTTATTTAAGTTGATCGTAGATCCTATTATATTCTGAAACCCTACTTGGTATTGGTTGTTAGCTTGTGAGGTTCCACCCTGTCTTTTGAACTTATAACATCTTATGCACATAACTTCGTGTAATCTCGTCTATCTGCTCTGGTTTAAACTACTGTTAGTTGCAGTCCTAAGAACTAAGTGTGTGGAATTCAAGTTGTTTGATCAAATTTTATTACTCATATGGTTACGTTTGCCATTGCTAGGTAAGTTAGTTTCCCCGTCAGACCTGGTATAGGTCTGTGTTTATGATCGAGTCATGCAGCTGATACCCTCTAATGTGCTGGGGTGTACCTAGACCTGGGCTTGCTATTTTGTGTGAAGAATGAGATTACTGAAGACCTTGAAGTTGTTGGGTTATTCTTCTTTGGGCCTGCTCTGCTTATTGGGCCTGTACTCATTTTAGTTTGTAATATTTGAGCATGTATTCTTTATTTTGGGCCTGTAATGATTTGTAAACAAATAATTTGGGAGTTAGTGAATTTGGGGGAAACGAGTATACCCTGTTCTAGCATAAAAGGGGTAGAAAACACTCCTATAGGGTTTATATGCCTTATTTGCTATCTCGTTGACATGCCCTAATTTTGTACACTAATAGACAACATGTCTATAGGAACCCAAGCACTTCACTTGCTCAACATATTATATTCTTGTGTACTATTAGAAAATATGCCTATAAGAATCTAATGCTTCACTTGTTCACATGTCCATTTCTATACGCTATTAGATAGCATTCATATAGGAATCAAATGTCAACAATTATTTGCTTAACATGTGTGATTGCAGAATGATTATTTGATAGCATGCCAATAGGGTCATATATTCATCTAGATACCATGCCTATACGGTTAATTGATTAATCAGATGCTTCTGTTATTTTAATTGTACTGCCTCACTTACACGACATGCCTATAGGTATAAAGTGTCATAAATTCAATTTCAATTGTAAACTATTTGAAATCCTGCCTATAGGATACTGTCACATACCTAAGAAGCATGTCTATAAAATCAGCACTGGTAATTCAGAATTTTGGCATCCTCTCGATGCCTCATTGCGCAAACAATTAGAGATCATGCCTATAGGACTTTCAATGCTTTTAATCTGCCGATGCGTTAGTCTAAAGATGCAATACCACGTGTACAATACTAGAAGTCAGAATAACATAGAATCTAAGCCTATAGAACTTAACGACTCTAATGCGTCTTAATTCTAAAAACTGTCTATTGATGAATCTATCGCGTGCATTTGCTGTTAATGTGTTAGGTTAACTTGAGCCTTTCATTTCCTTTATGTTATGTCCTATATGTTTTGAATGTGCGCTAGTTTTATCATTTTTTAGCATTCTACGTAGAGTCTAGAATCACCTAATAGTAGGTCCACAACCTCCTGGACCATAGGCATGGGACGGGTAGTGCACGCATAGGACAAGACCAAGAATTGAATTAGAGTGCTTTTAGGTAAACAACTTTAACATAATAATCGAGTAGCAAGAGATGATAGTTTGTTCCCGCTGAATAATATGTGCAACCCCTACCTCAAGGGAGTTGTGAAGTATTATTTATGTTGCACGGCGTGATCCTTTAGACTAAAAAAAAAAGGACCCCCCTCCCCCTTTATATGTTTGTTGTTCACACTTAGTCATTAAATACAGTTGTACCATGTAACCTCTAAAGACTTGTATTGATTATCTATATAGTCTAACTGTTGCCTGATTCTCCTTACACTTGTTCACAAGAGAACTTTTAACTTCGATGTCTTCATTTACTTATATGATCACTTAGGACAATTGTAATCTAATAATCCACAAAACATGAACTTCGGTCGGGACCCATAGTTGTGGACCTCGAAAAGTGCCTAACACCTTCTCTTTGAAGTAATTTGAGCCATTACCCGATCTTTGGGGGCACAGACTAGTGCTAATCAGAGTTATTTGCAAATAGGTGCCCTAACACACTTTAAAATCGTTAGGTGGAAACTCTTCTCTTTTAATATCCATTTAAAAGAGTTGTTGCATGTCGAAACCCGCTTTTCGCTAGAAAATGGGGCGCGACAACATGGCGACTCTACTGGGGAATTACATTTAAGCTCTTACTATAACGAAGTTGACTTATGTGGATTAACGGATATATTTGATGACACTTACATCCCTTCCCTTATCTTCCTTTATTTGTTTAATTTGCTATAATATGTGCATCCCCTCCCTTATTTCCCTTTATTTGCTATGACATGTACGTCCTCTCCTCGTTTACCTCATCTTGTCTGAGACTGCTATATCATGAGTCTCCCATCCCTATTTCCCTATCTGCTTCATTACATTCTTCCATATTTTCATAAGTTAAATTGACTTCTCTCTTTTGCATTTATTTTCTTTTCTCTTCTTTTTCTTCTCTTGTTCATCTTTACCATATTATTTACTGTTTTATGCACTTTTATCATGCAAATACTTGACAACATGTTACTATTTCTGCATAAGTCATGCTCCACATCATACTCCACTCGTGCTTATTATCAGCATAGTGGCACTTGATGAGTGTTTGCGCTTTCCTAAAAACACCATTTAAACCATAAAGGATTAATTGTGGTGGACTATTCGATCAGCGGTGCAGTCGACGGTCCTATGCCTTTACCTCTCAAGTTGTCCACTTGAGAATACCAGTCTAGCCCTTTCTAGAAAACTACACTCCGATTCGAAATGTACATGCATCATGACAAACCTAGTATGGATTGAGACATCATTGACGTATCAACCCGCTTAGATAAACCTTGTCCAACAGGATTTCCGTAATCCCAAAGGACACCATCATATTATGTGCATTACTTGGAGAAAATATGCCAACATGTTGATCATTGTTGCGTAAATAGTCGAATCTGGTGGGGGAAAGGGATAACCTTTATTTGATTGCAGAAAATTAAGCATAAAATCTCAAGTTCGGTATGGTCCAGAATATCCCACATCTGCTAATTGACTGGTGGAATGACTTTGCACCCTCTGACAGAAATCATGTGAGGAGAGTATTGGGTAACCTGCCATCTTTGTTGAACATCCAACCAAACAAGGAACTGATAGAGGCTGCTACCATGTTCTGGGATGAGAAGAGAGCTGTTTTTTGATTTGGCAATATAGAAATGACTCCTCTCTTGGAAGAAATAAGAGGTTTCGCCAAGTTACCATGGGATAGTCCAGGACTATTGTTTCCAAAGAATCGCACTACACGTGACTTTGTGAAAATGTTGTGTTTTACGAAGAATGATGAGCTGGTCTGTCTGAAGAAATCATACATTCCTTTTGAATTTCTATATGAGCATTATGGGCAAAGAAAATCATATCGACTTCATCATGAGGAGCTAGTCATTACCTCTTTGGGATAGGTGTATCGCCAGGTTTATATTTTCATAGTTTGTCTCCTAGGTCTATTGATCTTTCTGATGCAAGGGGGAAGAATTCATACTCGCTTAGCCATGGTCGCTTGGACCTTAATGGAGGGTATCGAGGGGCAATAGTACGCTATCATCCCGATGATATTAGCTGAGATGTACAGTGCTCTGGATCGGTGGAAGCATGGGGTCCAGACACTTTGAGGGTTGTAATCTCTTGCTACATATTTGGTTGCTGGAACGCTTTCAGAGGGATAAGTATTGCCAGGAGCTTCTGCGCAGGCCACTGAATGACTACATAGCCAGTCATCATCTAAAGAAGATGACGTTCATTCCAGACATGTTTGCAAATCCTAGAAATGCTATAGGCTGGGTGTGTTTCTTCAGCAATCTGACAGACGAGCAAGTGCATTGGATATTTTAATGGTTTCCTAGTAGTGAGTTCATTATCAGATCCAAAGGAACGACTCACGTAGTACTGATTAGGCTACAAGGCATCTACTCTTACGCCCCTATAAGGGTAATGAGGCAAGCTGGAAGGAAACAACTCATACCTGGGTATCCAACAAGGTTCAGTATAAGGCTGATTTCAAAGTGGATGCCATCCCATTCAAGTTCGAAGAGAAACACATGTGGAACCAAAAGATCATCGTAGAAGGAGAAACCATTGAACCAGACAGGTATCATGCTAGTCATATGTACTACTATCTCTCGTGTTTGGAGGACGACATAGCCGGGGATGTCAAACCATGGGTCAATCTGAAAGATAAGATCATAGACGAGGTGGTTGAGGCACAGGTGAAGTATAAGAGGCTACGCAAAAGGATGTTCGAATCAGAAGCTAAACATATGGAACAACATAAAGTGAATGGAGCGATAAGGGAATGTAAGGCGATTGCTACTAAGTCGACAGAGATGTTAGAATATCTAGAGCAAGGTTTGATGGAGCTAGAAGGGAAGATGAGAAAAAAGGCTTTGGGAATGTCAAGGCATGGACGATGATCAAGGGGGGACGCTGGAAAAAGCTTACTTGCTACTGGACATACATGATTTGGGAAATGTGATTGATGGGACCAAGAGATTCAAGCATGGAGAAGGTACTTCAGGGACCAAGTAGATTAGAAAATAATATCCTTTGCTGCTTTCTAGATTAAATTTTGATGTAATAAAGCTTGATGACATTAGTGACTTTATTATTATTGTCGATTTAGTGGAATATTGATTTGGCTTATTTTTGCACTAATGGAATGAGGTCCCCCAAAGTTAGGACGCAAATTATTGCATGACCTTATGTGATACATGCTTAAATATTGCAAACACTCTTTTACTTTTTCTTACTAACTTGGTAACTCTTTGTTTTTCTCTTTCTTTTGATTATTCACATTCCCTAAGGTTGGTCCGTGCATACTGGCATCATCAGCATACCACACTAGATCCGTAGGTCCTCCACCCAGCGATCCGAAAAATAAAGGCAAAGGCAAAGGAAAGATGGATGATTAAAGTGGTATTTGAAAAGACAATGCTACAGTGGCAGAGAATGTTGAAACCTCAGACGGGAGAAGTACGCCAGGACAGAATTAGTTGGTCTTATGATTGGAGCACAAAATCCTGGAGCTTTAGGGTAAACTTGAGCACGTCGAAAATCTGGAAAACCATTCCCTTACTCCAAATGTTCCTGACATCAACCAGCAAAACACAACCACTCAGAACCAAACCCCACCACAAAACACACAAAACCAGAATCCAGTACCCATAGCTCTGAATCCTCCCCCACCGCACCAGTATCATAATCCCGCACCTCCCCAAAACCTTAACCCACCACCGGTACAAACCCCTCAACAACACCACAATCACATGACCTAATATCCGCAAACCACCACTTATCACACTCTTCAAAATGCACCACAACCTACCCACAATCCCCCTCAAACCTCAATAAATGATCACCCATATACCCAAGTTCCAGGAACTCATCAAGGCAACCCGATATACATGGAAACCTTACCCCACACCCCGCAACAAACCCTATCTATACCTGAGCCGACCGAGAAGGACCTGCTCATTTGAAACATGGTAGAAGAACTAAAGAAACTGACAGGGAGAGTCCAAAGTGTTGAAGGTGGGAAGGGCGTTTGATGGTTTAAACTACGAAGATTTGTGTATTCATCTAGATATAAAACTACCGGACGGTTACAAACCTCTTAAGTTTGAGATGTTTGATGACACAGATGATCCAAAGGTGCATTTGAGAACCTAATGCGACAAGCTTGTAGGAGTGGGTAAGAATGAAAAAAATTTGCATGAAACTGTTCATGCGAAGTCTTACAGGACATGCCTTATCTTGGTATATAATCAGAATCCAAAGAAGTGGACGAATTGGGTGAGCATGGCATCAGATTTCATGGAGAGATTCAGGTTCAATACAAAGAATGCGCTAGACATTTTATATATTCAAAACCTCACGAAGAAGCCGATAGAAACCTTCCTTGAGTATGCTACTCGTTGGAGATCAGAGGCCACCAAGGAAAGGCCACCACTTGAAGAAGAACGTATGAATAAGTTCTTTGTTAGAGCTCAAGATTCGAAGTACTATGAAAGGTTGATGGCTATCGAGAATCACAAGTTCTCAGATATCATCAAGTTATGAGAAAAGATAGAAGAAGGAATCAAAAGCGGGATGCTGACCAATTTTGAGGCGCTTCAAGCCACAAACAAAACCTTGCAATTAGGAGGTATTTTGAAGAAGAATGAAGTGAGTGCCATGATTGTAGCCCAGGACCCTAAATCTCCCATTACATACTAAACACCTCCACCCACA
This sequence comes from Nicotiana otophora, assembly GCA_000715115.1. Classification (NCBI taxonomy): domain Eukaryota; kingdom Viridiplantae; phylum Streptophyta; class Magnoliopsida; order Solanales; family Solanaceae; genus Nicotiana; species Nicotiana otophora. The sequence continues at coordinate 28,416 of AWOL01S0041826.1, read as the reverse complement.
TATCAACCCTCACCTCCAAAATACCAATACCCCGCCACCACCTACCATACATATAATACCCAACGTGCACATAATTCACCTCTGCTCACCCGCCAAAATTACCCAAAACCACGATCAAACATTGACCGCAGAGCTTCCAGACAATACACCCCAATCACTGAACCCATAGCCCAACTGTATTAGAGACTAAATATCACGACCCAAAAAACCCTAAAGGCCATGATGGCGCCCAGCGTCACCGTCAGGCAAGCCAACGGTGAATTATGGACTTAATTACTCATTTTAAAAATTCTGAAATCATAAATCCAATTAAAAAAATAAAATAAACATCGGGTACTCGTAGGAGCGCGTGAATTCTCTTTATAAATTTCCATGTAAAGTATAAATTACCAGGTAAAATAATATTAATTACGTGAACTACAATAATGAACATCCAGTAGGAACCCCCAAAATTCGGTGTCACAAGTGCAGGAGAATCTACCGAGAAATATAATAAAATACAATAACTCTCTAGAATACAAGTTAGATAGGAGAATGTAAATAACTCTGATGGACACTCTGTATGCTGCGGATCGTAACATGGAATGCAGCTCACCATAAAGTCCCCGCAATAGTCGCACCTCTATGCCCAAAAGACCACTATATATATATATATATATATACTTGCACAAAAAGTGCAACAAGTGTAGCGTAAGTACGTAAATCAACGCGTACCCAGTAAGTATATAGCCTAACCCCGGAGAAGTTATGACGAGGGGTCGACATCGACACTTACTAGTGGTCCGATAAATCAAGTGCAACATAAAGTAAACAAGTATGAGGCATGGTAAAAAATAGTGTAAACACATTTAAGCACGTGGTACGATCCTCCTCTGAATAGTAAACGCAAGCCCTCAATTATCGGTCAGCTCTTCAACAGGAGTATATATAGAAAATGGTCCCCACCAGATAGATCGTCACAATTCAAATTAGTAGAACTCACAGATACGATGGATTCTTGCCAAATATTATGCACAACGTTGACGAGGCGAACGACCCGATCCCATAAGAGTAGTCATAGAAATGTCGAGGCGTACGACCCGATCCCATAATAATATGTGCACTGCCGAGGGTCGAATGGGACGCACAATAGATGCATCTATTACACTACCAACGCAGATGGCCCGCTCACATGATAATATGAAGCTTTAATAGGTCCTTTACCCAACTCACGAAGATACGTGTGAGTTATGAAATGTAAAGAAGCTTTTCAATGAAAACTCACATTAGCGATAGTACCAGAATCTCCATACTTGGTTTTAATCCTTAACAATTAAGTGACTAACATGTAATACTTATACAAATCTCCCCACGGGATACGCTCCTAACCTTCCACACCAGGTAGCCAAGTCTGCACATCCATACCACCAACTGTACAAATTTTGTAAAGCAAATCAAGAATCCGCAATTCATTACACAAAGCCTCTTACATAGGACATCGTTCTCAGGTGACACTAAAGAAAATGCCAGCTTACTCTGAATATATAAATTCTCCCCTTCTCATCTGCGCTCATCACGTTCTTATCAACATCGAGCCGCAACCTTGATCCTCAATTTCCAATTCCATTGTCGCTCACTGCACATATCATGCTGCAATGCGAGAGTACAAGAATCCATTATAACCCCTATACTACCAGTAGAATAAACATTTCATTGGCTAGAACCCTTTCACTAAACTCATTACGGAAGGGCCATTGCAACACGTAGCTAAATTCCCATAACCGCAAAAAATACAAACCCCAAAATGTGGTCTAGACCGCCATAACTTTTCCGGGATCCATTTAAAAATAACAAGGCCATTTGAATCGAATGCCTCCCAGATAAATCAAATTATGGTGGTTGTCAAGCCCGCGGATACAACCACAAACTACATGCATAACTTACCATGCCGAAGGAACGGATCATTGCCACAATCATGCTGATTCAAATCACTACTAATCGACCCCACTCCTTCCAAATTACTCTTGGCTTGCCTTAGAAATAATAATAGCTCCATTCAAAAACATAAAAAATCTGAACATCACTTATCCCGAGTGACCCAATTCACGAGACCACATCATCTCAATACCCATGAACCATGGCATACCCTCCTCATACGCACAACAGCATCTCCAACTGGTACACCCATTCTGAAAGACCTTCCGCGAATCCGAAACTATTTCTCCCATTCCTCCAATACTACACCGCACACACGATGATAACATAGGAAATTACTCAAGTATTCTTCACATTCTGCTGCAAAATCCCGGTCATCAGCCACACAACTAACCCAAAATCCTTAGACATTGCGCTTACATCCTCGAACCCACTAGAACCCCTATTGAGTGTCACCCACTCTAACCTGGTACCGAATATAATCAAACTCCATCGCTCTGTTAGAACATGAACACCTCCAAAGAAGAAATTGGATGAACCCCTTTCCTTGTACAACACATCCACAAGAAGCATAAACTCCGAGTCTTCCCAAAACCTGCACACATTCATCAAGTTATTTGCCCGAAGTACCCCTGATGTTTTCTTTTCTTAGTCATAAATGATCAACCAATACACCGATGACCAGAAATCGCAAGAGTAGACAACCACGAGATCCAATCGTAGATGGGGGGCTCCCCTACTTAGCTTTAAGTTACCATCACATAAATGTAGAACCCACAAGCATTCCTCCTTCTCAATTACCATGATCTCGCACCGTCAACCCGCCAAATTTCCCACGGTCTCTTGTTAAACTTGTTATGAACATTCCGAATTATCAACCAAAATCGCATATTCGACCTTCTACCGGGTAGTAAGTAGAACTCCTCGTAAAAACTTCATCACAATTACGCAACAACTAACCTGCTCACAAGAGATAACCCATATGTGGAATTCCTTACCGACATCTTCCAACGACGTTGCACTGGGTACAACTACCACGAGATTAGTAAACCCTTCGGAGACCATGCTCGTCCACCAGCTGTACAAGTCTATTCATTCCCCATTGACATCAACTAAAAGTCCGACAATACATTCCAAACACAAAGTCATGTTGCATCCAAAAACGATAATCAAGTTTTCACACCCCTCTTCATTTGAAGCAAACTCCTTTCAATCATATTAAACCTTCAATAGTATAGTAGCCACTGCTCCAAATGAAATTTTATAGACTTAATCATTGTCCACCATAGGGCAGATCCTAATCAGGAATTCAAGTTAATGTGGATTAAAGGTTTGCCATTCAACATATCCTTCTTCTTGTGGAGATTGTGGAGGCAGAAAATAGCCACCGATGACATGTGGAGGGGGCAAGGGCAAATGGTGATGTCTAGGTGTTGGTGTTGTCAGCAGCCCCAAGAGGAATCCATTGAGCATATATTTGTCACAAGTCCTACTGCCTCTAAGGTATGGAACTTGTTCATGGGGGCTGCTGGAATTTCTGTGCAATTGATTCAATTGAAGAGAATATAAATAACTCTGATGGAGACTTTGTATGTTACGGATCGTAACATGGAATGCAGCTCGGCATAAAATACCCGCAATATCCGTGCCTCTGCTCCCAAAAAACCGCCAAATATATATATGCCTGCACAAAAAGTGCAGCATGAGTGCGTAAATTAACGCATACCCAGTAAGTATCTAGCCTAACCCTAGAGAAGTAGTGACGAGGGGTTGGCATCGACACTTACTAGTGGTCCAATAAATCAAGTACAACAGAAAGTATACAAGTATGAGGCATGGTAAAAACAATGTAAACAAATTTAAGCACGTGGTATGATCCTCCTCTGAACAGTAAACGCAAGCCCTCAATTATCGATCACCTCCTCAATCGGAGTGTATATAGAAAATGGTCCTCACCAGATAGATTGTCACAACTCAAATCAGGAGAAATCACGGATACGGTGGCTTCTTGCCAAATATAATGTATGCCACTATAGAGGCAAACGACCCGATCCTATAAGAGTAGTTATAGAAATACCGAGGCGTTCGGCCCGATCCCATAATAATATATGCACTACTGAGGGTCAAACGACACGAACCATAGATGCATTTATTATACTGCCGAGGCGAACGACCCACTCCCATGAGAATATGAAACTTTAACGGGTCCTTGACCCCGCTCACGAAGATACGTGTGAGTTATGAAATGTAAAGAAGCTTTTCACTGAAAACGCACAACAAGCGAGAAATTCATAAGGGAAGCATAAATTATTCCATGGAATATAATGTAGCTCGTCCCATCTCTACAATAGCGAGTCTATCATCCTATGCAAGTCTAATCTCAAGTCGTAATGTGAAATAAAGGAATTAAACGAGCAAAGATAACTCAAATAGTACAATTATAGCATGGCGTGAACCTAAGCCTACCCGGACATAATCAGGAATTCTAGCATACGCACAGACACCTGTTACCTCATACGTGCGTAGCTCCCACAACATGTAGCACATACTAATATAACACCTATGTGGTAAATTCCCCCTCACAGGGTTATACAATAGACTTACCTCGCTCCGAAGTTCCATAACTGACTCCAGTGCCTCTCTAACTCTTCAATTCAAAGCCGAACGATCCAAAACTAGTCTAACAATGTTACAATCAATCAAAAAATACTTCAATGCTTATAATTAATTAATTTATAACAGATCACAACTTGCTCGAAAAGTCAATAAAGTCAACATTCGGGCCCACGTGCCCGGATTTCGAAATTATTTAAAGATAAACTTTACCCATAACGTCAGGGACTCAAATATTTAATTTATCCTAAATTCCATATCCAATTTCGTGGTACAAATCCAAAATACTAATTTCTAGGTTTTCTACCAAAATCCCAAATTTCTACTAATTATCATGTTTAAATCCATATATAAACCATGTATTTAACTTACAATATGCTGGAATTACATATCTTAACATGGATGATAAAAATCTTCCCTCCAAGAACTCCAAAAATCTCCCAACCAAATGAAAGTGTGAGAGAAATTGGCTAAGTCTCAGATTAAAAGCACCCCACTGCCCAGTTACTTTCACACCAGCGGACCGCACCTGCGGACAAATCCATCACAGGTGCGGTTCTCCCTAAGCCCAAGAAATTCCGCTTCTGCGGACCGAATTCCTCTTCTGCACGACCGCTTCTGCGGTCCACCTTCGCTCCCGCGCATTCGCACATGCGGAGCCCTTCAGCTTCTACGACTCCAGTCTTGCCCAACTCCTTCCGCTTTTGCAATCACTTCTCCGCATCTGCAACTTCGCAGGTGTGGAATGCTCCTTGCACCTGCGCCCCAAAGTCCCTTCCACCATAATTGCACCTGCGATGGCCCCTACGCACCTGCGTGACCGCACCTGCGGCCACTTCCCACGCAGGTGCGATTGCACCAGATCTCAGTTGTCTCAGCACTTCCTCCAAGTCCAAGCTTGATCCATTTTCAATCCGATTCGCACCCGGGGCCCTATCCAGTCATACCAACGCATCCCAAAACATGACACGAACTTAGTGGTAGTCTCAAATTATGACAAACAACATCAAAACTACGAATCGACGATCAAAACCTTTCCTTAAACGTTCAAACATTCAAACTTCGTTGAATGCGTCTGAATTACACTTAAACATCGCGGATTGACACCAAATTTTCCATGCAAGTCACAAATAACAATACAAACCTATTCCAAAGCTCAAAACCCTAAATTGACATCGATAACAAAACAATTTAACTTCAACCCAGACTTAGAATATTCTAAAACCTTCAAAATGCCAACTCTCCATAATAAGCACTGAAGTGCTCTCAGGCTACCCGATACTCAACCCGAACATACGCCTAAGTTTGAAATCATCATACGAACCTATTGGAACCTTCTAATCCCAATTCCAAGGTCATTTACTCAAAAGTCAAACCTTGGTCAATTCTTCCAACTTAAAGCTTACGAATGAAGAATTTTCCATCCGAATCAACTCTGAACTTCTCGAAATTTATTTCCGACCACGCGTACAAGTCATAAAACATGAAGTGAAGCTACATGAGGACGCAAACCGCCGAACAACATTCTAGAGCTCAAAATCACAGATCGGGTCATTACACTTAAGTTCGCTGGTTATGTCACCCCTATTCATATTGTTGCTATTGAGAACCATTCCCAGTGGGTTAACCCCAATAACACTTGTGCCTATCACTCAGGCATGAAGGGTCATACCATTGAAGAATGCTGAATGTTAAAGGAAAATATTCATACACTGATCAACACCAAGGTTATACAGGAAAAGGAAGTCGCACAAAATATCCGTAATAACCCTCTCCCGGATCATAGGGGCGAGGGAGTGAACGTGATAGAAACTAATAAGGAATGGGATCACGAGGGATCCATTGGACTTATTCGAGAGGGGGATACTCCCAAGACATCTCTTGTCACCCTCTCGCCGATTGTGGTACAAACCTAGGCAACGTTTGAGGTCGAGGTAGCTACACCCTTCACCGTGATTCTAGCTCCCACATTATCTTATATGTCTGATGTCGTCCCATGGGATTATGTTGTGGAGGCAAGAAGAAAGGGAAAAGCCAATATGGAAGAGATAGGTGTTGCGCAAGGTATGACTAGAACTGGCAGAGTTTACACACCTTAGAATCTTGGAGGAACAAGCAAAGAAGTTGCATCTAAGCTACTTGTCATTGAGACGAGCACTGATGATCTTTGGCGGAAGGTACATGCGAGAGAATACTCTATTGTTGATCACCTGAATAAGGCTCCTGCCCAGATATCCATTTTGTCATTGTTGCCAAATTCAGACACACACAAGAATGCCTTGATGAAAGTGTTAAGCAAAGCTTATGTGACCACCGGTATCACTAGCGGAGAGATGGCTAACATGGTCGGGTAGGTACTATAGAGTCATAAAATCACTTTTCACGAAGCTGAGCTACCACCAGAAGGGTTGAGTCATAACAAAGCGTTGCACATCAATGTGCTATTCGAAGATAAGTTCATTGTCAGGTTCGTGATATATGGAGGTTGAAGCCTGAACATATGCCCGTTGATAACTCTAAAAAGACTAGGTAAAGGCGTGCATGAGATACGGATGGGAAGCATTAATTTGAAAGCATTTGATGGATCTCAGAGAGCCACTATCGGAGAAATCAATCTTGATCTACAGATGGGCCCGTCCTGGTTTGATGTTGAATTCATAGTGCTAGACATATCTGCCACCTGCAACCTATTGTTGGGTCGGCCATCGATACATGCAGTTGGGGCAGTCGCTTCTATCCTACACTGGGTTGTGATGTTCGAGTGGAATCATCAGGAGGTGATCATTCATGGAGATGGAAGCAACCCTATTCACACCAACCAGACCGTGCCAGTCATCGAAACAGGAGGAAATTGTGAGGAGAAACATACCACCGCATTGAACGAGTAAATGCAATTAAGAAAGATCAATGGTGGAGCAATAAGATAGAAAGCATTTTGATGTGGTTGGGATATGAACCAGGCAAGGGTCTTGGCCAAAAGCGATCACATAACTCATACGACCCTAATATCATTGCACGACCTTTGGGCTCGGATATGAATATACCATGCAAGAGTACCAGGATTGGACACCGTTGTGGCGCACCGATTACTATCCACTGGAATAACCCATACCGCCGCAAGACTGACAAGATTTGGAGATCCGAAGAGGACAAAATTTTGGCCGGTATGAGGAAGCTGTTTCTGGAGAAGGAAGATATGGATTGCAGTGCAATTTTAGAGAAGGAGGAGGAGGAAGACCTTACTCTTCAGACATGGAGAGAAGGAGTTGTTCTCATGAACTGGACCGCTGCACCTCCCGGGCTCGCCGAGTACCTAGGTAGCCTGGCAGAATTAGCATGACTTATTTTTAAATTGTTTTTGAGTATTTAAGACATTTTCAATGTTTTGTTTTGAAATAATTACTCGAGTCTTCGAGTCGTACTTGTTGACAATTTTAAGCTTTATTAATGCATTATTACTTTTCGTATTTATTATTATCTTTCTACATTCTTTTCAGTGTAATTATTACATATCCTGATGAACCTACGACTGTGACAAGTAATGAGATAACGCAACATAAGGACAGTGATTTGGAAGATTTGGAAGATGATATAATACTTGAGGAAATTATCAAATAAGTAGAGAATTTTGAGAATAAACCAAAGTCCAACTTGGAGAAAACTGAGGCAGTTAATTTAGGGGATTATGAAACAGTCAAAGAAACTCGCATAAGAATTCATCTATCACCGCCAGAGAAGGAAGAGTGTATCAGGTTTCTAAAGGAATATTAGGATATTTTCGCATGGTCCTACGATGATATGACTGGGTTAATCACATCCATAGTAGCTCACAAGCTACCCACCAACCCCATGTGTCCGCCGGTAAAGAAAATTCTCAGAAAATTCAAGCCAGATATAAGTCTGAAGATAAAAGAGGAGGTTACAAGATTGTGCATGTTCCGAAGAAGGATGAGAAAGTTAGAGTGTGTGTTGACTATCGAGATTTGAATATAGAAAGTACTAATGATTCTTTACCATTGCCCAACATACACATATTGATCAATAATTGCGCAAGCATGAACTCCAATCCTTTATGGACTGCTTTGCAGGAAACCACCAGATTTGGATGGATGAAGACGAAGCCAAAAAGACAACCTTTTATCACACCATGGGGGATATACTGTTACCAAACAATGCCATTTGGTTTGAAGAATGCTGGGGACACCTACATGAGGTCCATGACAACTCTTTTCCATGATATGATACACAAGGAAATAGAGGTGTATGTGGATGATGTTATCATAAATCTAAGAAATGATCAAATCACATAGCAGACCTGAGGAAGTTTTTTTAACCGACTTCGAAAGTATAATTGGAAGCTAAATCCTGCAAAATGTGCTTTCAAAGTCCCAGCAGGGAAGTTATTGGGTTTCATCGTCAGCTATTGGGGTATTGAGCTAGACCCGTCACAAATCAAAGCTCTTCAGGATTTGCCACCGCCAAAGAACAAGAATGATATGATGCGTTTTCTAGGATGCCTCAATTATATCAGCCGTTTTATAGGACAATCAACGGTGGTATGTGAGCCGATCTTCAAGACGCTGAGCAAAGATGTTGTGAAAAACTGGACTGAAGAATGTCAAAATTCTTTTGACAAAATCAAGGAATACTTGTCTAAACCGCCCGTGTTTGTCCCGCCAAAACCAAGAAAACCTCTACAATTGTATTTGCCCGTGTTAGATGGAGCATTTGGCTACATTCTGGGGCAACATGATGAAATCAGGAGGAAAGAGTAGGCGATATATTATCATATATATTATCTAAGCCTGGTAATCTTTACTAGAGCGCACCTGCTATGCATTGACATGGATAGCCCAGAAGCTGAGACATTATTTCTGTGCGTACACTATATATCTCATATCATGGATGGATCAGCTGAAATACATCTTTTAGAAACCCATGCCTATAGGTAAGTTCGCAAAGGGGCAGATATTACTAACTGTGTTCGACATCATTTATGTGACTCAAAAGGCAGTCAAGGGGCACGCATTGGCCGATCACTTGGAAGAGAACCCCGTAGACTAAGAATACAAACTATTGAAGATGTATTTTCCCGGCAAGGAAGTGTCATTTGTAGGTGAAGATATTGTCGAAGCATACGACGGTTGGAGGATGTTTTTCGACGGACCAACAAACGTCAAGGGAGTGGGCATTAGGGTTGTCTTGGTATCAGAAACTGGTCTATTATCCTATAGTCGCAAAGCTCAGATTCTCATGCACCAATAATATGGCGAAGTATGAGGCCTACATCTTGGGACTCAGATTGGCCATCAATATGAACGTTTAGGAGTTGCTGGTAATCAGAGATTCTGATCTATTGGTACACCAGGTACTAGGAGAATAGGCTACCAAGAATACTAAAATATTGCCATACCTCCATTATGTACAAGAATTTATCAAGAGATTCACGGAGATAGAATTCAAGTATGTTTCAACGATCCAGAGTGAGTTCACAGATGCATTAGCTACCTTATCTTCCATGATACAACATCCGGACCAGAATTTCATTGATCATATCCCGATAGAGATTCATATGCAACTAGCCTATTATTCTCATGTTGAAGAAGAGTTTGACGGAAATCCATGGTTCTACGATATCAAGGAATATTTGCAGAAAGGAGAATACCTAGAAAATGCCACGCACACTCAAAAGAGAACGCTTCGAAGATTGGCCAACCATTTATTTCAGAGCAGAGAAAATTTGTATAAAAGGACTCCTGACTTGGGATTGCTGCGATGCACTGATGCCAATGAGGCATCTAGATTACTTGAAGATATACATGCCAGAACTTGTGGACCTCACATGAACGGGTTCGTTCTAGCCAAGAAAATATTGAGAGCATGGTATTTCTGTTTGACCATGGAAACAAACTACATTAAATATGTTCAAAAGTGTCACCAATGCCAAATACATGAAGATATGACATGAGTACCTCCCAACAAACTCAATACAACAAGTTCACCGTGGCCTTTCTATCCTTGGGGAATGGATGTCATCGGACCAATTGAACCCGCTGCTTCAAACGGGCACAGGTTCATTTTGGTGGCTATAGATTACTTCGCAATATGGTTTGAAGCCGCTTCCTATGAGACGGTGACAAAGAAGGTCGTAGTAGATTTTGTGTGGGATCGTATTGTTTGTCGATTTGGAGTACCCGAGTCAATCATAATTGATAATGTCGCCAATCTCAACAGTGATCTGAGGAAAGCTATGTGTGAAAAATTCAAGATCAAGCATCAGAACTCTACAACATACAGACCGCAGATGAATTGAGCCGTAGAAGTCGCCAACAAGAACATCAAGAAGATACTGAGGAAAATGGTGGACAACTACAAGAAATGGAACGAGAAGCTACCATTTGCTTTGCTCGGGTACCGCTCTACAGTTTGTACGTCTACTGGCGCTATCCCTTATCTGCTGGTCTATGGTACTGAAGCTGTTATTCCCACCAAAATGGAGATTTCTTCCCTAAGAATCATATAAGTGGCAAAGCTCAGCGACACAAAATGGATACAGAGCCGGTATGAATAACTTACTCTCATTGATGGCAAGAGGATGAATGCAGTGTGTCATGGTCAACTCTACCAGAATAGAATGGCAAGGGCTTTCAATAAAAAGGTTAGATCGAGGCAATTCACACCGGGGAAATTTGTGTTGAAGCAGATCTTGTCGTATCAGGATGAAGCAAAGGGGAAATTCTCACCCAACTGGCAAGGCCCTTACATGGTTCACCGATTACTGACAGGAGGTTGCTTATACTTGGAGAGATGGATGGAGAAATATGGCCAAAACCTATCAATTCAGATAAAGTCAAGAGATATTACGTTTAAGATTATATTTGCACTTTCTATTTAATGCAACCTGAACTACGCTTAACCTGATTCCCATTTAAGAGGGGATATGTAGGCAGCCCTCTGGGTTCGGTCACATCATAATAAAATCTTTATTCCCTTCTATGATCAGGGACTGGGGCAAGATTTTGGGTTTGTCAGATCTCATTATGTGAAGGATCACCAAGAAGTGTATCGCCAGAAGTTTGCATGTAAAATGGGGCAGAATTTTGAGGAGGGTCCTCAAAATTTCGAGCTGAGGAGGTTGAATGTCTCAAAAGCATGTCACATTGATTATTTTATGCATTATCTCATATTTTGAGCAACTACATTTTTATGTATAAATAATTTGTCATAAATGCATATTTTTGAAATTTTCATTTTGTAATAGCCAGATGTTACCCAGGTTGACTCGAACAAGGTGTCAAGACAGGAGCGAAGGCAAAGCAAGGAATTGAGAGTGCGAACCGACCTTTCCCCCACAACTCACAATTTTTTCTTTGGATGCAGGCACAAGGGACATAAAAAATACGTCTGCAAATATATACATACAAGAAGATCACTATCTTCACACCGACAGAACTCGACAAGCACACACGCGTTAAGCTAAGGACCAATTTTTCCTCTCACATTTAATCAATCCTTCTCCTACATAAGAATAAGCACTGGCGTCATTACATTGAGGCTAAGCCCCGCCCCCATCATTGCATCAGGCTAAGCACTGCCTTTCCTTGCATGAGACTAAACACTCTTTCCATTACATTACATGAGGCTAAGCGCTGCCTCCATAATTGCATAAGGCTAAAAACTACTTTTCCTTACATGAGACTAAGTACTATCTCCATTATATTGCATGAGGCTAAGCACTGCCTCCATAATTGCATAAGGCTAAACGATGCCTTCCTTTGCATGAGACTAAGCACTGTCTCCATTACATTGCATGAGGCTAAGAACTACCTCCATTGTTACATAAGGTTAGGCACTGCCTTCCATTGTATGAGACTAAGCACTATCTCCATTCTTTGCATGAGGCTAAACACTGCCTACATTATTGCATAAGGCTAAGCACAGCCTTTCTCTGCATAGCTCTAAACACTGCCCTCATCGCATATAAGGCTAAGCATTGTCTTGCCTCGTTCCTGCATACAATCAAGCATCAGCCTTTACCTCTATCAATGACTGATATCCCGCATCGTTTCATTTCGTGTGCTGATACATTTCCATATTATCTGAAGGCATCACAGTCTGAAGCATCATCCTCATCATCCAAAGGAACCATCCTCATGGCCCGAGGGCACCATTTGATGTCATGCGAATCCCTTATCATAAGCTTCATGGCCCAGGACATCTTGGTCTAATAACATCATCTTCTTCGTCCAAAGACAATTCTCATGGTCCGAAGGGAATTTGCATCGTGTTTAAATTTCCGCAATAACCCCATATATTGGCATGCATCGTGTTTTAAAATTTGTAGGTAACTTGGGAGGTAACCGTCCTACAAACAGGAGCAATTCTCGCTCGGGTTTCCAATCACAACATTCACATCCTTCCATCATCTCAAACGTAACCGACGATCAACAATTGATTACCCTTAGTCCCGTAACCGCTAAAATATCTGCCTTATACATCCGTAATGTTCAAATTCGCATTCATAGCTCCACCCGAAATTATCCGTTACTCGGGATACTATCATATCCAAAAGATCCTTTTCGAAACACACGACCACTCTTATAACAACTCCATCGGTTTTGTTCGTCGTTGAGTCCAAAACTACACACGGCCTGATTCCCGCAACACCAGAGATATTTAGGCAACTCAGGAACCGGGGTTCGGCCCCTATTTTTTCAAAAAACGCAAGTCATCATTTTCTTTACCCGACAACTCTTTCATCATTCCCGGGTAAAGAGGGGCAGTTATTGATACCCAAGTTTTCCCTCATATTTTTATAAATATCATATATACTTTCAAAATATCATTTTTGTATCATCACCAATTTACAAGAGTCATATAAGTGCTCTCTTTAATGTTTCATAATTTTTAAGGCTTTAAAATTGATTTTCTTGCATTTATATTATTCAAATATTTATTAATTACACCTTCAAATTATTTTGTGATTACCTATCCATATAAATTTATGGTTTACCCCTACATATATACTTTATAAATTTTTTACTTTATTTTATATAATAACATCTGCATTTTGGAACTATTTACGCATTTCTTTCAATAATAGCCTATATTTTACAATTAATTATATTTATCATTTTATTCAAGGTCAACATAATTTTTTTTACATATTTATAATCTTTAACTATTATTTTAAAATATTAAGTTTCATAAATAGTATTTTTTTAATATTTGTTTAGCTATTTTATTAAATTATTTTCTGCTAATTTTGTTTATTTAAATTCTGGCCCAAAACAGGCCAAATTTCGGACCTAATCCACCAGCCCACACCCTAAGCTACCCAAAACTTAGGCCAACAACCCCAATCCTAAACAGATGACCCCTTTTAATAAACCCAATCGGTACCTGTTTTAAGTGACCTGCCCCACTCTTTGTTTCATCTCAGCCGTTGATCTCAGAGATCAATGGCCCACAGAGCCCCTCTTATCTTTAATTAACCAACCCCAAACCCTAAATGCCCACTCTCCTAAAGCCACCGCCCCTAAATCCTTTCCGCTCTCTCTTTATCACTGAGAAACCCTAGTTGTCGCTGCTTAGCTTCTCTCCGATTCCAACCTAGAGATGGAATCTGCCTATGGTATACTTACCTTATTAATCTTCTTTCATCATTGGTCATCAGTTTATGGTGTTACTTAGGTATTTGCCTGAGTTTGGAAGGTATCACTTCCGAGATCGGACCAGAATGACTCAAATCTTTGATTTTAGGCGTTATTCCGTCTATATACGCTCAACAAAGAGCGATTTGCACTCTTGGATCGATTTTCAGACGATTTAACCCTAATTAGGGTTTGAGACTCTCCATCTCCTTTACTAATTTTGATTTGCATGTGATATTTTATTTCCTTATTTGCGCCTAATCGATTGTTTTCCATGTTTGTTCTTTAATTTTTACCACTATATAAACCCCCATTCCACGCTTCCCCTCAAGGTCTTAACGATTACTGCAAGAACAACTACCACGTGACTATTATCACCATTACTCTCTCACTTAGTCACTCACTTTATTCTAAAAATATTTGGTTCTTTGTCGGCTGAAAGCCAAGGCCATCGGAGTTTGTTCTATCAACCTTCCTAGTGCGAGCATTGCTCGAGGCTCATCTGAAGTCCTTGTGAACTTTGACGCACTAGTGGCACAACCCGAATTTCCCTCCGTAGGATGTCATGACGACACCTAGCCTCTAAAACTAGGTAAGCCTAACAAGCATGCAAAATAATTGAAATAACAATCTAAAAGCTCAAAACTTCAGCAACTATATAAAGTAAAAACTGTAACTCAAAGTGTATACAACTACTAAAATCCGGTAGATATAAGTCACAAGCTCTGGATACAATATTGCAAACATCCTAAACATCACTCTCTATCAAAACATAAAGAAACAAGGAAAAGACGGGATAGAAGGAGACTCTGAGGCTTGCAGACGCAGGCAGGTGTACCTTGAAGTCACCAAGCAACAACACAACACTCTATTATCGATGCTAATAGAATGCACCTGGATCTGCACAAAAATATGTGCAAAAGCGTAGTATGAGTACACCACAACAGTACCTAGTAAGTACCAAGCCTAACCTCGGTAGAGTAGTGACGAGGCCAGGTCAGGGCCCTACTGGGATAATAAGAAACAAGGCAGAAGATATAATGATATAATAAAATGACAGGGAAGTGTAACAATAGAAAATTACGGAAGGTAACAACACAGAATCAAGAAGACAAATAAATTCGCAAGGAAGCAAGAATCTTACATGTTAAGGAACAACGCCAACAAACAATACATCAAATAGAGGAAATCAACTGGGGCACTCCCGAGGTACCTCTTCGTAGTCTCAAAAGTAAATGTCTCACAACGGCATGACAGAAACCTCGTGCAAACAATAACAACCCGCATGTCATGAACCTCGTGCCACAATAACAATCCGCACGGCCGAAACCTCGTGCCACAATAACAACCCGCACGACAAACAACCTCGTGCCATAACCAAACAATCACCTCAACAATAATCACAACAACCAAGACATGACAATTGAAACAATGATATTTCAAGCAAAGAATCTCGTAGTTAGATAATGAATACGTAATCAAGGAAGCATGTAATTGAACTAAACATGTTGTACAACTTGCAAATAAGATATAAGACACGTAGACATGTGAAATTAGGCTAAGCATGATGACTACACATGCTAGAGTAACTCAATTAAGGAAATAAAAAGGAAACTACTTAGCAAAAACTGG
The DNA here is from genome assembly GCA_000715115.1 of Nicotiana otophora. Taxonomy (NCBI): domain Eukaryota; kingdom Viridiplantae; phylum Streptophyta; class Magnoliopsida; order Solanales; family Solanaceae; genus Nicotiana; species Nicotiana otophora. Next base: position 12,604 of record AWOL01S0041826.1, on the reverse strand, counting down.
ATTTTTCAATATTTAGCCCGAGTACGCACTCGTCACCTCGCGTACACGGCCTTCACATATTTCAAATTAGAATAATAGTACTGAATCCTAAAGAAACTTTTCCCCACACAAGGTTAGACAAGTCACTTACCTCAAACCTCGCTCCATCAATCAATAAGAAGGCCTTTCCCTTAACTTTCCGACTTCAGACGACTCAAATCTAGCCAAAAATAATTACATACTATAAATATAACTATAGGAAACTAATCTAAATAATGAGATTATGATTTGAGCAAGAATTGGAAAAATTGCCCCAAAAGGTTGACCCGGGCCCACGTCTCAGAACCTGACCAAAATTATAAAATCCGAACACTCATTCGATATCGAGTCCAACCATAAAAGAATTACACAAATCAGACCTCAAATCGCCTTTCAATTCCCCAAATTTTAGCCTAAGAAGTTTTCTCAAATATTTCCCCAAATTTTCCAATTAAAACACTAATTAAATGATGAAAACAACAATAGATTCGTATAATTTAACCAAAACCGAGTTAGAATCTCTTACCCTAATGATTTCCTTGAAAAGCTCTCGAAATATCGCCATAAACCGAGCTCTCTAGGTCCAAAAATGGATAATGAATCAAACCCTCGAACTTAAGCCCTTTCTACCCAACGATTTGGCATCGGCGGGCTCTCAGTCGCACCTGCGAAAAATCCATCGCAGGTGCGGTTCCCACTAAGATCTGAGAATTCTGCTTCTGCGGACCAAATCGTGCACCTGTGCTTCTGCTCCTGCAGAACATGGGCGCATATGCGCTCTCGCACCTTCGGAAGGGCCTCCGCTTCTCCGTACACAGGCCTGGCTTGCCTTTTCCGCCTATATGCTTCCTCACTCACACGAGTGAGTCCACTTCTACGGAACACTGATCGCACCTGCAGTACCAGCTGGGCAGTTCAAATTTCTCTTCTACGGCTCGAGGGACGCTTATGCGGTGCCGTACCTGCGGCCAAAAGTGTGCAGGTGCAATTACAGCAGACACGGAAATGCTTCAGCAATTACACAAGTCCAATATATTTTCGGATTTAATAAGAATCACACCCGGGGCCCTCGGACCCATCTGAATATACCAACAAGTCCTAAATCATCATACGAACTTAGTCGAGCCTTCAAAATACATCAAACAACGCTAAACACCAAGTATTGCGCAACGATTCAAGCCTAATGAACTTTTGAACTTCTAACTTCCCCATCCGATGCCGAAACCTATCAAATCAAGTCCGACTAACCTCACATTACGGACCTACTCTAACTTCCGGAATTAAAATCCAACCCCGATAGCAAAAAGTCCACGCCCTGTCAAACCTTCCAAAATCTTTCAACTTTCCAACTTTCGCCATTTCAAGCCTAATTCAACTACGTACCTCCAATTCACAATCTAGATGCGCTCCTAAGTCCAAAATCACCAAAAAGAACTAACGAAACCATCAAAGCTCTATTCCGGAGTCGTCTACATATAAGTCAACATTCAGTTAACCTTTTCAACTTAAGCTTCCAATTTAGGGACTGTGTGTCCTATTTCATTCCGAACCTAAAAACCAAACCTCCCTACAAGTCACGTACCCACAGTATAACAGAGAGAAGGAAATAATTAGGGGGTCGGGTCAAATACACTCAAAACAATCGGACGGGTCGTTACAACTAGGTTCTGGGTTCTGTTGCTCTTTTCTACTATCGATTATTGGAGTTCTGCGAAAATTATTCCTCTTGTTTACTTGTTCATTAATTTGTAATTGATAAGTACCTATTGCCCTTGCAATTTCATTCTCTTTTCATTTAAGTTCTTGCTTTGTATATCTATGTCCTTCAGACTTGTGTGAATCAACATGCTATTATCTGCTCTGAAGTTATTCTTGAAGCTTTATACCTCTCTGGTAATCGAACTTGCTTATTTTTACCTTGGTTCTGTTTTCTTTAGCTTGTTTCCCCTAATGTGTGTGTTCAATGCTTATTGTTGTTGCTTATTCTATGTTTTGCTCTTTGCCTTGTTCTGTATTCTTGTAATAAGTCAATTCATGCCTGGAATGTGTTCTAATTCATGCTGGGTCATTCATGTGCTACTTAATATTTTCCTATAGTTAATTCTTGATCATATTATTAGGCTAAACATGCTTTCACTGCTACTTTTAAATTCTAATGTGTGTTCCCTGCCTTATTTAATCTTGTGTTCTTTAATACTGCATAAGATTTCTAGGATAAAATTCAATATCTGGCCCCTTCTCCTATATGTGGTTAAGCCCTAGTGCAGGCCAGCCCTGTTAACCTAGATTTGACATTTTCTTGCCTTTTATGAGTTTTGGTGCTATATATGACCATAGGCCAGCCCTATAAGAATGCCTCAATAATTATTTGCTCAACGTGTGTGATTGCAGCATGATTATTAGATAGCATGCCTATAGGGTCATATATTCATCTATATACCATGACTATAGGGTTAATTGATTAATCAGTTGCTTATGCTATTTTAATTATACTGCCTCACTAAGACGACATGCCTATAGGGATAAAGTGTCATAAAATCAATTTCAATTGTCAACTGTTAGAAATCTTACCTATATGATATTGTCATCTGCCTAAGAAGCATGTCTATAAAATCAGCACTGGTAATTCAGAATTCTGGGATCGTTTCACTGCCTCATTGCGTAAACAATTAGAGATCATGCCTATAGGACTTGCAATGCTTTTAATCTACCTACGTGTTAGTCTAAAGTTGCAGTACCGCTTGTACAATACCAAAAATCAGAATCACATAGAAACCATGCCTATATGACTTAACGGCTCTATTGCGTCTTAATTCTAAAAACTGTCTATCGATGAATTTGCCGCGTGCATTTGCTGTTTATGTGTGGAGGTTAACTTGAGCCTTTCATTGCCTTTATGGGATGTCCTATATTCTTTGAATGTGCGCTAGTTTTATCATTTTTGAGCATCCTCTGTAGAGTCTAGAACCACCTAATAGTAGGTCCAAACCCTCTTGGACCATAGGCATGGGACGAGTAATGCACGCATAGAACATGACCTAGAATTGAATTAGAGAGCCTTTAGGTAAATAACTTTAACATAGTAATCGGATAGCAGGAGATTATAGTCTGTCCACTGAATAATATGAGTAACTCCTACCGCAAGGGAGTTATGAAGTATTATTTATGTTGCATGGGGTGATCCTTTAGGCTAAAAAACATAGGACCCCCCTCCCCTTTATATGTTTGTTGTTCACACTTAGTCATTAAATAGAGTTGTACCATGTAAACTCTAAAGAATTGTATTGATTATCTATATAGTCTAACTGTTATCCGATTCTCCTTACACTTGATCATAATTGAACTTTTAAATTACATGTCTTCCTTTACTTATATGATCATTTAGGACAATTGTAATCTAATAATCCACATAACATGAACTGCAACAGGGACCCACAATTGTGGACCTCGAAGAGTGCCTATCACCTTCTCTTTGAAGTAGTTTGATCCCTTACCCGATCTTTGGTAGCACGTACTAGTTCTAATCAGAGTTATTTACAAATAGGTTCCCTAACACACCTTAAAATTGTTAGGTAGTGACTCTTCTCTTTTAATACACATTTAAAAGAGTTATCACACATCGAAACCTTCTTTTCGTGAGCAAATGGGTCACGACACTCGCCACTGCTTTAAATCTAAGGTTAGGTTTATTACTTATTGAGTACATGTGGTCGGTTATACTTATACTACACTTCTGCACCTTGCATGCAGATCTTAGTGTTGATGGTGCTGTGTAAGGTGGGAACTGGCATTGAAGATGTATCTACGTTCCGGTTATGGCTATCACTTGTCCTTGGTAGCTTTAGATTCGGATTCTGTTCATTTACATTTCACACAAATGTTGTAATTATTTTAATTCAGTTTTGTAAAAATCTAAGTCTTAGTGGCTCATGACTTGTTATACTACCAGTCCTTGGGGAGTTGTATAAAATTCATTTATTTTATCTTTGACTCATATCTTGTTATTATATTGTATTTTATTATTAATTGGCTTACCTAGCAGGTTGGGTTAGGTGCCATCACGACAGTTTGGATTTCGAATCGTGACAAGTTGGTATCAGAGCTCTAGGTTCATATGTTCTACGAGTCATGAGCAACTGTCTAGTAGAGTCTTGCAGATCGGTATGATGATATCCATACCTATCTTCGAGAGGCTATAGGGCATTTAGGATATTCCCATATTTCTTTCCGTATCGTGCGGCATTGATTCAGGTTGAAGCGTATCCCTTTGAATTCCTTCCACTCACTCGTATGTTATGTGAGAGTTCGGTATTAACGGTGAATCGACGGCTTGCGATTTCATGGATGAGGTGCAATATGTGTTTTTTGTGTTTTGGTGATGGGGCAGTCTGGAGGGCTTAAGGCTCGGTTTGTACTACAGCTTAGGCTCGGTAGTTTCAATTGTGTGAACATGTGCTTTTGGACTTCTATATCCAGTGGTGTCCCTGTGAGTGTGACTGGTGGCTGGGTAAGTGGTAAGATGGCTATATGATGAGTTGGATTTTGATGCAGGATGTGCTCGGATGGTTTGAATATGACGGGAAGAGTTTGCTTGAGATATGAAAAGGACTATTAGATGCTCGATTTTTGTGAATGTGTCATACAATCTTGAGTTATGAAAGTTTCGAGAGATTCTTTTATGTTATTTCATTTGTGGAACGAAGTAGATTTTCATGTCTTGTTGATGAGTTCAGACTCAGGAAGATTAAGTGATTGCGTAGTAGTTATGGTTGTGAAAGGGTATAGAGAGATGTCAATTTGAGGCTAAGCAGGTGGGTTCTCACCTGTGAGGTAATCTACAGATGCGTGATCTTTATGATCTTGTGTGAAGGCTTTCTTTTCTACCAGTGGTTATAGGTGTTGCAATTTGAGTTTGGATTGGTTAGAAAGTTGACCTGACCGTCACGAGGATGAATGCGAGCTTAGCATATGGTTTGAGGTATTATATGGTTTGTGTTAAATGAGCTTATGAAGGATTTAGTTGAATCTCAATACGGTATTATGGCAGTAATAGAGTATGGGCAGTGTGATTTATCGAGTGTATTGATGTATGGCTTTGAGCCAAGTGGTGGAATCTGCCATCGACGATTTGATTTCATAGTTACGTGTTGTATCGGTTTCGGTCTGAGGCATACTTATGGATCAGTTATGACTTACAGAGTCTAGTTTTGAGGATGACTTAAGCAAGGAAATTTCTGGATGCATGGTGTATTACACTTTATAGGTATATGGGAATCATGGAATGATTGAGTTGTTATTCGTGAAGGATGCAGTGCGCATTGAGTAGGAATTTGCTCGGTTGCGTTAAGGTGGGGTTACCTCTTTGGGTGTTATCGTGATAATGGGGCACAGGTCATTCAGCCCGTTTAGGAGGTGAAATTGAGATTTGAGGAGAGTGGATGACTCTCGAGAGGGTTCTAATGGATTCTAGATTTATATGTGGCAATTTAGAATTTTTTGTCTTTGTATATGGCTAGAATCTGAGATTCACATTGGATAATGTTGGGACTCGCAGCATTTCTATATCATTATGGATTTTATATTTTAGTATTAGGAAGGTGAAATAGATTACTTTAGATTAACATAAGGTCTCTTCACAGTGGGTGTCTCGATTGTGGTACTTTTGGGGTGCTTAAGAGTCTATACCACGGCTTATGGGCCTTAGGGCGGTGTGGTTTTATGCTAGAATCTCTTGTGATGAGCTTTGGGTAAGGATTGTGGTGTTCTAGCAAGGAGAAGTGTCAACTTGAGGGTAATTCGGAAGGAACTCGAAGAAATAGGACAACTTAGTAGTACGTTGGATCAATACGGTAATGGATATGATCAATTCTTTGGGTACTTATGATGTGGTGTGTCTCTACATGTATTTTGTGGTAATACCCTTCGGTTTGGTGACCTGCATGGCTTGGTTGAGTTAGAGAGATTCAGTTATGATGGCTTGATTATATCCAAATGGGTTTCGAATAGTTCTCGATGGTTTCTACCATGGTTTGAGATGGATATTTCCTACCAGCAGGAGGAGCATGTTGCGTATTGTGGTTTTCTCTATGATGGGATTTAATGGAAGGTTTCTACCTGATTGGGTATGTATTCTGTTGGTGAATCAGAGTTGATTATGAGATTCTCGTGCTTTTCATATAATGGCATGATAGATGCGGTATGTTGTGTGGGATTGAGATTTGCATGTACAATGTCACGGTTCAGTATTAAAGGGAAGGTCGTGAATTGTTAGACAACAAGTACTATTTCAGACAACTAGATGAATGCTATTACTACTTAGTATTGCCTGAGAAGGGTGCGCAATTCAGAAGGCGCATTGTGTTTTGACTTCATTCTTCAATGTTATTGCAACACTCGCCTGGTTGATCGACTACTGATGTTTATATTTTGCTATGTGGCAAAGAAGAATTATAGAAATATTTCTTGTGGGGATGATTATGTATAAGATATGTGTTAGTCATTCGAGTGGTGGAGTTGGGATCGGCTATAGTGATTAATGTATTCTATGGATTTGGAGACTAAGAGTTCTCCGAAGCAGATTATTTCGAGGTTGCGGACTGTGAAGATGTGGCCAAAGTTAGCTAGATGATGGTACGTGTTATGTTTAGATCATTGTGGACTTTTGGAGGGCTATTTATCCATTTGGGGATGACCGGCATTGATTTGGGGGCTCATTGGTTGGCCCGAGGAGGATGTGTATTCCACACCGGGTCAGATTTGTTGACTCAACACCGTTATTGCTGAAAGATATGTCATTCTAATTTGTTTGTATTCTGATATGTTCTATGTGTTACTCTTCTATGCTAAAATGGGTTGTGATTTGTTGGTTATATGCACACCCAATGCAGTTCTGTTTGGGCTTTGTAGCGGAATTCGAGCAAAATGATTATTGGGGTATTGAATGGTTGATTGCGCTTTGGATATGGTATTTTCGGGCTGTGGTATATTGCGCTATTCGCTTCTCCATGGTTATGACCATGCACTTTGTGTACTTGATGTCGAATTGCGTGTGGTTGTTAATTTTGACCATTGTGGATTGATGTATTTCATACGACTAGTGTTCGGATAGGGTCATGCATCCCAACGGCCTTATGCTAGGATATGATCATTCGTGCTTATTTCGTGATTTATGTTTCCCATTAAGTGGTGGATTGATAGCATTGCACTTCGTGGTGGTATCTGTTGAGCTGGCAGGATGGTTCCTTCATTTCCATTCTCTTTCCATCATTGGGTATCTTTGAGTTATTATTTGTTGGTGCACGGATTGCATGGTATGTGGATCTAAGTAGGATTTGTGTGACAGATCGGTCGAGTAGCTTATACTGGATGAGGAGAGGTTATTGGGCCTGAAATGAGTGCCATCAGATTTGATTACGTTATGTTTGGAAGAATAATATTAGAAGTCGGCTTAGAATTTGACTTTCGTTCTTGTCGGACGAGAGAGAGAGCTCTGTTACTTGTTGGTCCGGTGGGTAGTTATGAGTTTCTATGTGTTTCTTTCATCATCGACAGTGTATGAAGATTTTGAATGAGATTTTACTTGATATGAGGTCCCTTACTTGTACCGAGTTTGTTTTTGACCAGCTACAGTGATCGGAAATTAATGATACGAGCATGCGAGTTATGTGGTATATCATGTAATTACATCATGGATTATGGTTATGGCTTGGTATAGCTTTTTCATACTTATACAGTGTGTGGATATGAGATTCGGGTCTTGTAAGGAATTTAGATGTTGGAAATTGGGTTCCATGTTTTATGGGCTAAGGTTGAAGGAAGACTTTTGAGATAGTTGACGAACTTATACGGATTGGGGTGACGTGGGATCACCCCCGAGTATTTGCATGGTAAGGTCACACGGCAATTTGATGGCTTTGGATCGACTCTAGGCAAGTTCGAGTACGAACGTATGTTTAAGTGGGGGAGAATGTAATGACCCGATCGGTCATTTTGAGCATTTGCACTCCGTTCAGCTATTTGAAGTCTTGAGTAGCTTTGTATGATTTATTATGACCTGTGTGAATCGTCGGTTTTGGTTTTCGGGTGATTCAGAATTGGTTTGGAAGGATGAATTTCATGTTTGAAGAGTTGACCAAATTTGACTTTTGTGTATTTGACCTCGGATCAGAGTTTTGATGATTCTGTTAGGTCCGGATGGTGATTTTGGACTTGGGCGTATGCCCGGATTTGTATTTGGATATTTTTAGAATGTTTCAGCACTAATTGGCAAAAGTTGGAAGTTTGGAGGTTCGGAATATTCATAAGTTTGACCGAGAATTGACTTTGATGATATCATGTTCGGATTGTGGTTTCGCGAATTAGAATAGCTTCGTTATGTCATTTGGGTGCAAAATTTGAGTTCATTCTCAGTTGATTTGATATGGTTCGGCACGATCTTTGGAAGTTGAAAATTCATGTCATGCCTCAAACCTGAAGGGACGTGGCCGGCACCCGGTACCATTCTCGGCCCAAGCGTACCACTCTGTAACTGTGAACTCTAGAGGAATAACCCTCAACCTAC